>JARVGQ010000759.1:18296435-18310500 GCA_031762355.1 Hypsolebias martinsi | reverse complement strand
TAGATCATCACTAAAATTGCTACATTCGTCTGATTCTACATGCTCCACCATCATTATTTTCAATGCGCGTTGGAGCACAGATAACCAATCCCACGTCACAGATGACGTATGCCAAGTTCGCAGAATCTTCAGAGTGACTCTTCAGAACAGGGTCTTTCAGACAAAGACTGTCTGTTGTCCACAGCTAATCAGGCAACACTGACTGCATGTCCCCTTTTGATCTTGCCCCCAGATGCAGACAGCATCTGCAGATTCTCCAGCTTAACTTCATGGGATATACCTTTTAGGTGGTAGACTCTGTTCGATTGGGGACCAAAATTCAGAACATTTGTTTACACTTCAGCTAGTGCGGTTTGCATTCACACTGCACACACTTATTTAACATTTATTGAGTTATTAAAAGATAAAACCATAATTCAACAGTCCTTTTATTCTGCTTTAAATTTTTAAGTAAACCTTTTATTCCTGATTTTTGTTAAGTTAGTCACCTTAAGGGTTTCACTCCTCTTCATCCACAGTAATCTAACATATAAGCTAGATTTTAGACCTGACAACATTTCATGACTCATTTTTCTTACCACAAATTTACTGGAACCATCACATTCATAATTAATTACTTGGTAAATAGTCTGTAAATATTACTTTTTATAACAAAGCCACATAAAAGACAAATTAAACCTAACCCAAATGTTTCTATGAAACTGGATTCTAGTGAGCTAAGGCTAAATAAACTAGAGCTAAGGGTGATCTAAACCCAATGCAGAATACAAAAACATAATACTGTATTCTTATTCATACATTGAAGGTGTCTGCTACAGATAAGATATTTATTGTTCATAACCAGTCCACAAAACCCCACTTTAAAAGATCTGAACTATTGCATTAAGATCTCAAATACACCTAGCTCTTTAAATCACAGTAATGAAATTTCACATTTGTTCTTGATTTAGCGACTGTCTACATACAGACTGTCATCTATTTAACTTCTCTACATAAATATCCACAGTCTTGCTTTAACTGTCAAAAGTAGGATAATTATAGCGTATAGCAATATTTATCACGTAAAAAAAAAAATCTAATCTTCCACGTCTATTTTTTTTCCCATGTTAGATTACTTGTCTTTCCCCATTGCTGACAGCATTGCTGAAAATCCACCACAAACCACTGGATTTATGCTTCATTCCAGTGTAATGGGTATGTTCTCGAAGAAAAATATCAGTATGTGCAACTAGAGCCGTAGTAAGGTCAAGGTAATTTTAAGCCTGCACAGCATTGTATAACCTTCATAGAGAGGAAAGAGTCAATAAATAAATGCTGCTAAACCTAAGATGAACAGAAAGTAGCACATTTTAGATAACACTGGCCAAACAATGGGGAAAAATGACGTGCTCTTATCTCTTTCTTGTCTGGTGGACAGCTTATAACACAAACATACTTCACCTTGTCGTGAAGTTTGTGTGTGCAAAGTCGGTTTATGTTTACAGTCTGAATGCTTCAGTCCTTGTTTGGATGACGCCATTTAGAAGTGGTGATTTGTACATCAAAGAAAAGTACAAATTGATTTTAAATAGTAATAAAATAAAAAAATGTAATGCATTTAACATCTTTGAGCTTTGCTCTTGGTCTCGCACTGGATATATTGTATTTTACTAGTTTTGCTTGTTAGGAAATTTCCTCACTGATGTTTTTTTTTTCCATGTCAGTGAACCTCTCCCCATCTCAGTCACTGTCAGTCTGTCTTTTGATAGACAAAATACAGTTGGTTTTTTTTTTTAATCTCATCTCATTCAAATGATACAAAGTATGAGCCTCCTCATTCTCAACTTTGTATGATAGATTTTCAATGTACCATCAGAATATCTGCATTGCCCTGACCATGTATAATGTCTGAATCTACAATGTGATTTGTGCAGACACAATGGCTTGCACCATTTTGCAGGTATAACACAATAAGGCTGTTATTGTGTCAGTGTGTCCATTTTACTCCTCTGCAGCTGGACTCCACATTTCACAATTTCTATGAATTCTACCTGTTCTCCTTTCCTACCCAACTGTAGATCCTTCTTTTGTCTCCTTAACTAGTCTTTAGTCCTTTTTGCACAGGATTAGTTTTACCTAGGGACCACATGCTAGTTGTAATAATAACGAAGATTGTCTGTGTTATTAATCTCATGCAAATCGGCCATTCAGTAATTTGTAAAATAAAATTTCCCCTGGAAATTACCTACTATATTTTGCTGAACTCTGAGGTCCTGTGATAATAATAATCCAATGTGAATAGGCATCTCTGTGATTTGGACAAAAATGGGCAGGATCCGAGATGTAATTAGGCATTTATTTATTTTTTTAAGCAAAATCATTTGGAAACATACAGAGCAAGGCTATTTTAAATGAACGCGCTGCTTGCTTCGCTTTTGGAGATGCTGCTACTTCCTTTACTGCAGATGACAGCAGGTGCTGAGACGCGTGTGTGATCAGCTGACTCATCCATCCATTATATTTACCCGCTTCTTGCTTTTCGGGTAGCGGGAGTCGCTGGTGCCCATGTCCAGCCATCACTGTGCGAGAGGCAGGGCACACCCTGGACAGGTCGAAAGTCCATTTCAACCAGCGGGCAGTGGATGCACGCGGCCGGTTGTCCATTTGAACTTAACGTGGCTTTTTTTTTTTAAATCCTCTTAAACTGGCCAGTCGGAGCTGCCTCCTCCTCAAGTAGATTAACACACTTTTATATTGTGCATTCTTCAGTTTTCTTTGTGCTGATTCGTAAAACCACATCAAAGCCTGAGACCGGCCCGGCCCGCACATTAAGCACATTATCATGGACTGGCCCAGACGTGACCACGCAGCGCGTTAAAACCATATCCGGAAGATATCCGTAAATTTCAGCAACATCTCAGGATTTGTTTATCCTGTGCAAATGCACAACATAAAAAGCAGATGTTGGGGAGTAATTTATTTATTACATGTGATCCCGGGTAAACCTAATCCTGTGTGGATAGGGCTTAAGTTGCCTCTTGTTTTTCAGCCTCACTTCAACATCTTTCTTTTGTCTTTGGGTCTCAGGAATGTTCAAAGCACAGTGTCATATTTCTGATCTTGTGTTAACTGTGGTAGTGCTTCAGTGTGGAAGGGCAGGCTTAAAGATGACCCCAAACTGTCAAGGAAACCCCTGTCACATTTTATCTGTGACTCTATAACCTCTACATGGAGTAAGGAGAAAGCATTGGGAAGCTCAGTGTGTTCTCTGTAGATTCATGCTGTACCTTCAGGTTCTTCCAGCAAATATCAGATGGTAATATTTGACTTTTTTTTTCATTCATTCAAACTTTATTTATATATGTTAGTCTCACTGAGTTGCAAGGACTCATTTACAAGAGAGACATGTTTTAAACTAAGTATACAATTAGGTACAGAGCACAGACAACAATAGACAATCATAAAATAATTTAAAATGAAAAGTAAATAAATAAATTATATAAAGCAAAACAAAACCAGCGACACTAAAAAGCGATTCACTCAGGAAAGTCAACAAAAGTGCTCACACACACACAAAGACCAACACACCTTGCCCCTAACTAAAGTGATAAAATCAAAAAAAGTTCAATACAGAAACAACTGGACTTTATTTGTAGCAAGAAGACGTTTCGCTCTCCATTCCAAAGAGCTTTCTGGAGAGAGCGAAATGGAGAGTGAAACGTCTTCTTGCTACAAATAAAGTCCAGTTGTTTCTGTATTGAACTTTTTTTGATTTTATCATGGCCTGGATGACTGAGAATCTTCACCAGCATAAAGTGATAAAAGCTTTGAATCTTTTTTTCTATTTAAACTGTCACAAAAATTACATCTTACAGACTTTAGGAGTTCATATACAATTAAGTTATGCTTGACATATTTTATTATTCAAAAAAAAAATATGGCTTGCACTATTTGCACTTGTGCTTAGCCAACAGAACTGTTTGCTTTGAAACACAGCTTCAAATTAAATCTCTTGCCAAACTAAATACAATAGACATTGAAATGTTTTTTTTTTTTCCCTCATCAGCATTGTTAGATAAAATGGAAAATAATAAATAAAGAACATATTTTAAATTACTGTCATTACATTTACTACAAAACAAGCTATTAGGAAAGACTGGTAAAGCAAGCTAACTGGTAAATTTGCAAACTGAGTGGGGCTTGAAATTTGAATAAATGAGACTCCATTATGACAGTGCAATTGTATTTTGTCATAATAAGCATACGGTTGGGAAGAAATCTCGGGTTGATTGTTGTTTGGATTCATCCCCTCCATCTGCTCGCCCACATGGCTTAACAACAGCTGATTTGCAAGCAAAACACACTAATTGGGGACCCCTGAACAGGTCGTGTTAAAATGACCTGAATATCTCTGGTTGTAGAAATGTTCAAAAAGGTGCAGATAAGTGAATTTCATTGTATTAGAAACTGTTTTTCCTATTTTGCTTATATTTATGACATTGTAGTGTTGTTGAATCAAGCAAAAGACCTCTTGTATTCTGTCAAGCAAAATAAACGGCTAAGATAAAACAAAATGAAATCAATGACGTTCTCATCACACATCTTACTCATTGCTGTTTATCCTCACTTTAGAAAAATACCTGCTAGATTTGAGGATCTTCAAAACAACTAATGTTTGCTCAAATATTCTTGAAGGCAGAACATTGAAATAAATACCCAGATAATCACGTCACTGTTTCTGTGAGGAAAAAGAAACTGTAGAACCTAATCATTCAATTACAAATATATTCAACTCAACATATGTGCACATGTAACACAATGACCAAGCAAAACGCTTTATACAAACTTTATCTTACTTTTCTTAGTCGATATTAATGTTGTCAACACTTTATGTCCCGCTGTTTATTGTGAGATGGCACAAAGCTAATTACAGCAAGGTCTGCTTTCCTGTCAGAGCCTGTTTTTCAAACTGCTCACACCCAACCTGTTAGGAGGGAATCAATACAGTTCAATACAGACAAGAGCGATGGCACGTCAGCTGTGGTTATCTAATGCAGTATCTTTAAGTATTGTCATCAATGTCCTTTCATTTATTCCTGGTACCTTTTTTTTTTATGTAACTTCTGTATCAGTCAGTAAGGTACTGTTTATAACCCTTTGGTTAATTTGTAAGGACCACTGCATTTCCAAATTTCCAAGCTATCAAATTCACTTAAAAGCATAGGACTTTTTATTCATTCATTCATTCAACTTTTATTTAAACAGATAAGTTAACCTTTTGAATGTGCCATCTCATGATAAAGTTTTTTTTGTTTGTTTATTTGTTTTATGATTTTTATGTATTTAGTCATTACAAATGAATGATATTTGGGTATAGAGCCCATGTTGTGGCATTGTCAAGATTGTTTATTCTGCCATGGTGGTAATTTACCTTGTATTGTGTACACTTACACACTACACTCTTATTTAGGTATATATGGGTAACCCTCATGGAAAAGACAACTCTTTATTTTAAAGAACAGCTGAGGTACAATTTACTAAGGAAACTATGGGGAACACACTCGAGAGAAACAAAGAGGGTGAGATGCTGGGAACCCACACTGGGCTACTTTTAAACTACTGTACTTGTATGTCTAAAACTTCAAGTCATTGTCTTAGTTCTACCAGAGCTATGGCTGAGGACCTAATGAAAGGATTCATTCTTACTAGCTGCACACCTTAAAGACCAGGCTGTTTTTAATTATTTTTTTAACAACGATATTGTCCTCCTATAATATTGGAAGTCTTCTGATGAGCATAGGGCAACTGTTTTGATGATTTTAATGGAAAAGGTCACACTGTTAACAGGAATCACATAGCTATGAATTAATAAGAAAGTTGGTTGTACAACCTGCGGAGTAAATATAAAGGGTGTATGCTCCCTGTGCATACTAGAATTGATTTTAACATTCTCTTGCTAACCTTTAAGTGCATAAATGGCCTTACACCCCCTTATCTCTCTGAGCTACTGGAACCATATGTTGGGCCCTGAGATCATCTGATCAGCTGTTCCTAAAAGAAGACTGAAGCTCAAGAAGTGCAGGGCTTTTTCAGTCATGGGCCCCAAACTTTGGAACAACCTGCCCCCCATCATTAGTAAGGCCACCAGTTTTTTTTTTTTTTTTTTTTTTAAATCTCTGATAAAAACACATCTGTTTTCTCTGGCATTTCACACAGTGTGAGTTCATTTACTATTTTTGTTTTGTTTTGTTTTTCTTCAATGCTTTTTTCATATTTTTTTTCCATTAATCTACTCTCATTGATGTTATTGTTAAGCAGTTTGGTAACAGCTGCTGTTTTAAATGTGCTTTATAAATAAAGTTGACTTGACTTGATGTGTGATTCACTAATGCAAGATGAACAGGACCTTTAAACTTACTAATACTGTACTGTTAAAATGTACTGGTCAGTTTAAGGTTCTGGAAATTATTGAAGCACTTCATCTTAATGTTTTACTTCCAAAATACTCTGTCTGAAATCAGTTTGGCTTTGTGTATTTGTTTTCTGTTTGTTTGTTTTTCCCCTACACTGGTCATCTTGCTTTCTTAAACTCCTGCACATCTGATTCTAATTATCCAATTAGCACATCACACCTGCACTGGGTTTGTTGTTTCCAGTAGAAAATTTATAAATCCAGGTTTTCAGTTACTTTTTGTAAGATTGTCTGCTTTACGTTTGCATTTACATTGCATTTGTGAGGTTTCCGGGGTTTGTCCTGTCTTTATTTGTTTCCTCGTGTTTCATTCACCCCTCAGTGTTCCTCCTCCCTGTGTACAGTTCTTGTCTCACCCGTGTCTAATGCCAATCTCCACAGATGTTTGTCATTCCTCCTCATCATTGTCTCGATTCGTTCAACGCCCTTGTGTCTTGTCATTTGTCTCTGGATCGTCTTTCCGTGGCTGTTGTGATCTGTCTCCCTCCATATTCTCCTTAAAGTAAGTTAGCTGCCCCATCAGTGTCTTATTGTGTTTTTTTTTTTTTTTTTATAAACTGAAGTACTTATTTTAACCTGGAGTTTCCCGTGGCCTTCCTACATGTGGGTTCAACACATTTAAGCCATATCATGATATAATTTTCTACATCTGTGAAGTATAATTCAGGTCTCTCTTGTAAATGAGTCCCCGAGGCTCAGTGGTATTAACGTGTATAAATAAAGGTTGGATGAATAACAAAAGGCTAATATTTTACTTTTATCTTGATCCTGACTTGCCTTTAGGCTACACTAAATCAGTTGGCTTGTTTGTCTGTTAGCTGGTGCATATGTGATGGATTATATTGATAGGTGGCAAGAAAAGACCATAAATATTATTGGTCAGAAGTGTCCTTATATATTAGAGGCTAAATAAATAAATAAATAAATAAATAAATAAATAAATAAATAAATAATAAATAAATAAATAAATAAATAGAAAAAAAAGAACAGTGTTGTAATCTACACTTTTGTTTCAGACTCATCATGCTAAAAAGTAGCAGTTATACCTGCCATTTTATTAGGCAACACCTAATTATTGTTTTGCTGAATCATTTGTCAGGTTATGGTATTGTTATGTTTTCTGTTTGCTTTTCTGACAATGGTCTGTTTTGTTTGTTCAAGTCCTTCTTTCATATCACTGGTTTTTAAGTCCACAAGTTTATAGTAAATGGACTGCATTTATATAGCACCTTTCGATCTTATCCAAATACTCAAAGCGCATCACGCTACAATCTATGTCCTCATTTACTCATTCATACAGCACTTTACTATAACTCTACAAAGCTAATTGAACAAATTATTCTAAAGATACTAATCTGTGCTTTATCACATTCATACACCGATGGGACACACATTGGAGGCAATGAGGGGTTCAGTATCTTGCCCAGGGCCACTTGGGCATGTGACTGCTGGTGGATTCAAAACCCCACAATTCTTGTATTGGAGGATGACTGCTCTAACTACTCAGCTACAGCCGCCCACTCATAAACTCTAAAGCAACTTGTCAAATTAATCAAAATCAACAGCTATATATTTATTTATATGGTTTACAGTGCAACCTACCTGTGAAATAAAACTTTTCTATAAGGGAATGGTGGTGGTGAAATTTTGAATGTTCTAAATCTAAGTATACATTTGTGGATGGATGGATGGATGGATGGATGGCACATAAGAAAAGGCCTCACGTCATAAATGCTAAATTATTTTCTTTCAATGTTCTACAAAACCACAAGTCAAACACTCATTTCTTGAGATATGTGAGATATAATAACTTGACTTCTGAATGTGGACATGACACGCAAGTTGACAAAAATGCAAGCACTGACTTGCAAACAGCAGAATGTTCCCACACAAGATTAGCTGCAGGAAATTTTTAAAGTAGAGAGAACTTTCAGACTGTTTTGCCACAGCCACTCAGATGAAATGTGAGATAAGTTTAGATGCTTTTTTCCCTGTTTGGTTGAGCCATAAGTTCCTGAACCTAAAACTCCATTATGTGCAGCTGTGACTTTCTAGAAGATTCTATACATTTCTCCATCAAGGTGACACAGACGCTCTTGCCTGGGACTTCAAATGCCAGATTGTAATATTTTTGCTTGAAGGTAAGGAAGTAAAAGTGATTTAGAAAATGATAAGATATTCCTCTATCCAGATAAATCTTCAACACAATATTTGTTGACAGAAATTGATCAAACCATGGTGGCTGAATGCATAAAAATCCATTAGTTACACGTCTTAGACACAATAGTCTATCTTGGTAAAACAACAAAGGATTGGTGAGTTAAACAAACGGAAACCACACATTTCAAAAAGGAAAATTTCATTTTTCACCTGTATTTGGTTAACATAGAAGACCTAGAAGTGCTTCCACTGATGTGTGCCGTCAGTGTACTTCCATGGTACAACAAAATGACACAAATATGGCCAAATACCTGTTTAACTTAACACATTCAACAAATGAGTGGTTTTCTTTTTATTTTTGCCTTTTTCTTTGTAAATTACTTTAGCTAAATGAAAACGTAAATTAATTCAAAGGAATGTAAATAAAGTCAGCCTATTTTTATTGACAATAACTGCAATAGAAAATGTTAAAGCATAGAGAAGGTTTTGGAATACTCTAGTCAAATTATACAAATATTTTATTCTTTATTTGTTTGTTAAAACATATGGGTTGTTTCAGTGCAATTGGTTTGGTAGAGATAAATTTCTGTAAGGATTTAAGTGAACACTTGTCTTGTTCACGAGTGAGGGAATAATAGAGCGTGAGTCTGACAAACGGATTGGTGCAGTATCAGTATTGTGGACTCTGTACCGGTCCGTTGTAGTGAAGAGAGAGCTGAGATGTAAGGCAAAGCTCTTTGTTTACCAGTCGGTCTATGTTCCTACCCTCGCCTATGGTCATGAGCTCTGGGTAGTGACCGAAAGAATGAGATTGCAGACACAGGCAGCTGAAATGAGTTTCCTCTGCAGGGTAGCTGTAATCTCCCTTAGAGATAGGGTGAGAAGTTATCTGGGAGAAACTCGGAGTAGAATCGCTACTCCTCCACATCGAGAGGAGCCAGTTGAGGTAGTTCGGGCATCTGGTAAGGATGCCCGCTGGGCACCTCCCTAGGGAGGTGCTTCGGGCATGTCCGACTGGGAGGAGACCCCGGGGAAGACCCAGGACCTGCTGGAGAGACTATGTATTTCAGTTTGCCTGGGAATGTCTTGGAATCCTCCAAGAAGAGCTGGAAGAGGTGGCTGTGGAAAGGGATGACTGGGCCTCCCTGCTCAAGCTGCTGCCCCCATGACCTGACTTTGGAATGAATGGAAGATATTGGATGGCTGGATGGATTTAGATAGATAGATGGATGTAAACTTTATTGTCCCCAAGGGGAAATTTGTCTTGGACATCGTGCAGATTTAGATGTATTAATAATTTTGCAGTTAATAAAAGAGTACATTTTACAACCTAAAACATTATTTAAAAAAATTACATTATAACCAGTGGTGGATGGCCAACAGAGGGCACAAGTTTTGGGGAGCAAATGGTGGGGGTTAAGGGCCTTGCCCAGGGGCCCAGAGTGGGGCAAATGAGGCTGGAGGCAGGTGTGTGTGTTTCACCTTTTCCACACACATTTTGATGTTGATGGTATGGGAGTTGACCCTACTACTTTCCAATCACAGGCCCACCTTCTCTAAACTCTTCGCCACTGCTCCCCATGTTATAAATATTTTATAGATAATGATGAGTAAAGTTGTTTAATTCATCAACGTTGTCTGATTGGTGACGCATTTCCACCTTGGAGCACAAAACTCTTTACCCATGGACTCATTAAAAGTTGTACATGTGCAGTAGCTTCTGTTCAATACAAGTGATAGGATCATTCTGGGGCACACCTCTCCAGCACCCAGAGCTGAATACAACTTGATTTGCGTATAATCATCCTCCCGCGGTGGGACGAATATCACAATTAATCATCAGTCCAAAGACAGAGGGAGACAGTACACTCTGTCTTTTCCAAGACCTGGTTTAGCAACAAGGCTCAGCTAACTGTATGTAGCAAGGCTGCCTCATTTTTCCAAATATCAGTATCTGACCAAGCATGGATTAAGACAGGTATGACTTATTTAAAGCATTTTTATAGAAAAGGCAAAGAAGCATGAACAATCTGGGATCCACATGGAAAATGCACTGCGACTAGCCATGTTTGGGAAAATAAACATTTCACTTCAGCTTGATGAAGGCTACAGCATAGGAATCAGTAAGCAGTGAGGAAACATACAAAAGCAGGCACATTCTATCCAAAATAATAGACTGTGTCAAGTTCTGTGGTGCATTTGAACTTGCCTTGCATGGCCATGATGAAAGTGAAAGCTCAGAAAATCCAAGCATTTTTAGAGGATTGGCGGATTTTTTAACATTACTGGATGAAGTTCTACATGGACACCTGCAGACTGCATTTAAGGGAAGATCTAAGACTGTGCAGAATGAACTATTTGACTATATGCTGTCAGTTTTGAGAGAGTGCATCACTGAAGAAATCAGGAGTGCAAACTATGTCTCCATCCAGGCTGATAAAACAATGGACACCACTCCAACCTCCCCCAACTCCACCAGCTGCTACTGATTATAATATGAATTTTTGTGACATGAATATACAAAGAAACTAACCAAACAACCCTCTAATACTGTATTTATTCAGTTTGTAACTTGAGGTCAGTGCTGCAGTTATGAGGTCAGTTTACCCTTGAACATTTGTTCATGCACAGGTATGGAAATAATCAAAAGGCAAACACATGTATTCTAATCTAAATACATCCAAGAGGGTTGTCTATGTCTTCTCAAAACTAAGACCAACTCCAAGGTCAATGAGCTTCCATTAGTGACCATACCAAATTTCTAATTAATTTGGTCTAATGTGACACAATAGATGGATTGACACGCTCTTGTGTTGCAAGATACTTTTTAATTCAATGCACGTCTGTTTTATTGAAGACTAAGGTCAAATGAAAACCTTGAGAAGGTAGACCTTTGTCTATAGTGGGGTAGTTCAACTCACTGGCAGTCTTATGAGTGCCTACTGGATGGAGGAGGAGATGGACCAACAAACTGGGGCTTTGTCCAGAGTAACTGGAGTGTTGCCGAAAACTCTCAATTTACTAGTTTTGAGATGTAAATCATGACCCAAAGAGCAGATCCTGGCTACAAGAGGCTGAAACGAGCTCAGAGTAGAGTGACGGATCCCTCTCGTTGAAAAGCTTCAGCTGAGGTGCTTCAGCCAATTGATTAGGTTATACCCTGAAAGCTTCAATTTGGAGACATCAAAGTTCATGCTTAATAATCCAAGTAAAAGAAAAAATCCTACAAAGTTAAGTCAGATCCTCTGGACGGTTTCTTTGTACTGAAACATTGCGTCTTTCATCCAAAAGACTTCATGAGTCTGAGGAGCCACAACAAACTCAGTCACATAAGTAGCACACACATAGTGGACCAACAAGTTTGCTGGTGATGGGGTGGTTCCTGGGCTCTGGCTTTTCCCCGTCAACTCCTCCCTCTGAGGCATTGATGGCCAAAGTGGTTCAAAACATCAAAGTCTGTCTGGCTTTCCTTTGGAGGTTTTCCTGGGAGAAAATCCAGGAACTGACCCAAAATTCACGAGTGGAATTATATGTCCTCTCAGGCCTTGGGTCGTCTTGGGATCCCTCTAAAAAGATCTGGGGAGTGTCACTGGAGAAAGCCATCTCTGGGTTTCCCTCCTGGACCTGCTATCTCTACAATCCTGCCTTGGATTGTATTGCAACATTAAAACATAATGACATTAGAATTATGGTAAACTACTAATCTAAACATTTTGTGTCAGAAATTTTGCTTTAGCTGCAAACATCTCAGATAAAGCCGTTTTTGATTGTGGTAAATTATCCAATTCCCTCAAGAAAGTTGTTGAGCGTTTCATTGAGTCTAAATAAGAATTTGAAATTGGGTGGCACAAGGTCTCATTACACCCCTAATCTAAATCATCTAATCCTTTAAATTTCATCATACACATCAAAATATAAAATACATCATGTGCGATTTGATTTAGTTTACATGAATTTTCACACTAGAGAAGACTTCAAACTTTCTTGAGCTTACGATTTACATGGATTTTTTATCAGCAGCATTGTTGCTAATTAATTTCAACTCAGCCAGCTATACGTCATAAATATAACATCAGTTTAAAGCAATATTTTCTTTAATCCATGAAACACTTTGTTAGCTGAGAGCTGGACAATGCTGCCACAAGAGGCAAAGAAGGTCAACTATACACTCAGCTGCTGATTAATGTTTTCATAAAGCAGCTATAAGAGACACCTTGAAACTAAATGTTGTCTGGGAGTAATCCTTCTCTCCTTTGCCTCTCCCCAAAAGGCTTTAAATATCACAAAGATGACTTTAATCAAAAATATGTATTCATGAGCAGCAGGACAATGGCTTCTTCACCTTTTCATACAGTTACGTCTTCATATATCTAGAAGATCTTTGGCCTGGTGGGTTGAAAAAACCACAAAGCACTTCTGAACTCAAGTAGATTTGATTAAAAAGGAGCAAAGCATTATTTGCTTCTAACAATAGTCTGTCACCGCTGATACACATTCTGACATACTTATATTTATGCAGTTGGTAGTGCACAGACCATGCATAATTCAATTCTCTAAGAAACATGGACTGTTTTTTACCCACTAAGTCAAATGCACTCACAAACATTCTGGTATCAAAAGTCAATTCTACTTATATGTTTCATAAGTGTACAAGTGACTGGTTAGGAAAAAGTGCTCTGAAAGAAATTAGGAAATTATATGAAGATAGTAAAGAAGTTATCCAAGTGTAATGGTAATTTTTTCAGACTTACAAAGATCAAAAGAGTCCTCACAATGACTAAGACAGCTCCATGCGTTGCAGGTAGATTAAGTTTTCATCATTTCATTTGCAGATTTCACTTGAAGTAAGGTGTGGTAATAAAAAATATTAATGCTTGCAGAGCAAGAAAAACTAGACGTATATTAATACTTTGTACATGTGTACACACACACACACACACACACACACATATATATATATATATATATTTACACTGTATACAGTATATGTATATACTGTATATATGTATTCAGTATATAAGCTAAACTAAAAAGTACACCTATGAAACTTTGTCTGGATTTATTAGGTAGGCTACTCCAGCTTGCTTGTAATAAGATGTGTTAATGTCACATTATTGCAACAAAAATTATGTAGCTCAGATCAGTTCCAGACTACTCGAGTAATCGACACATGGATTCCTAGGACATCTATTGATTTTTTAAATTTCTCGTCGCGTATTTGTAGTGACGTCATCACGTCGCAGTTACAGAACAGAAAATAAATCAACTTCCTGTTTGGAGCGTGTTGCGAACTGGTGTTACACCATATTCTGTGACCACCGCATATTGTGACCGTAGGGGGCGGTGTTGCATGCACAGTTGCAGGTCACATAATATGGTGTAACACCGGGTCCAATTGACCGAACCAGAACCAGCTTCCTCTGACCTTGTTTCACAAACAAAAAGCAAAAAATA
>JARVGQ010000759.1:18243759-18257391 GCA_031762355.1 Hypsolebias martinsi | reverse complement strand
CACACACACACACACACACACACACACACACACACACACACACACACACACACACACACACACACACACACACGGAGCTTCTTCAAGAACGCAGGAGAGTAAATGGTTTTTCTGAAAGTGATTCTTACCTCCTTATTATTTATTCATGGGGCTGCTGGTCATTGCAACCTTGAGACTACACCAGTGTGTGTGTGTGTGTGTGTGTGTGTGTGTGGGGGGGGGCAACACAAAAGGCTTTGTGAGTGAGAGTACAGTGCTTTGTTAACTTAAAGCTCTGCTGTCCCAAGAGTTAACATGAGTGATGCAACAAACACTTGTGAGTGACCTTTAACAGAAAGATTTCTTTCTCCTGTGTGAAAACAGCTTTATTTTCCTTTTTTCCCCCTCTCTTTCTTTACGAAGTGTTTAAAGTTTGTGTTCATGATCAAATAGCTTAACTTCAAGATTTTTTAGGCCAGTCAATGGTTCATCTTGTTGTATTACCCATTAAAAAATAATAATAATAAAAAAAAAAAAAGTCCTATGTTTTAAATTAAAATTTGATGAAAAACAAAACAAGTTAAAAACAGAAGGTTTACTTCTTAGGCCACTGTTGTTGAGTGGTGTCCAATGCAAGAGTTGGGGGTTCAATTCCACCAGTAGTCACATGCTGAACTGTCTCTGGGCAAGACACTGAACCCCTCATTGCCTCCGATGTGTGTCCCATCGGTGTATGAATGTGAGCAAGCATTGATTAATTGTTGCATAGATATCATAGAGTGCTGTATGAATGGGTTAATGAGGGCACAGATTGTATTGTAAAGCATTTTAAGTATCTCAATAAGATAGAAAGGCTTTATAAGTACAGTCCATTTACCATTTACTTCTCCTTTATGATGCATACAATGGGTTTTTGTCTTTTAAACCAACCGGTTTCTTTATAAGTAGCTGTTTTAGATGTGCAGAGAAGATTAAAAAAATGCTTCCTTTAAAAGAGAGAAAGTGGTTGATTACATTTGAACAAGATGTAGTGAAAAATATCTGGATGCATGCTCAATCATCCAGGTAGAAAAATGAAAAAAGTTAAGTCAGGTCCTCTGGACATTCAAAAACCCAATAATAATAATAATGATAATGATAATAATAATGATAATAATAATAATAATAATAATAATAATAATTTGTAGAAATTTTTCATCTTCCATACAAAAGACTTGTTCAGTCTGAGGTGCTGTATTCAACTCAGTCTTGCAAATAGCGCCTTCTCAAAGTTAGTCAACCAGTTTGCTGCTGACAGCCAAAACCAGCTGTTCACATGATCAAGGAGGACCATCAGCCTAACAATGGAACATTTCTACTATATTTTTTTAATTTTATTTATTTATTTATGTATTTATTTACAAAGTATTTATTTTTTGGTTGTTGAATGTCCAGAGGATCTGACTTAACTTTTTTTAGAAAGTGCAAAATATGTTTGGTGGACAAGAATTTTAAAATGCTAAATGACATTTAAAAAAGCCACAAAGACTGAATCATTTAAGATAGACACAATCAACAAGAAAATGCATAAACAACATGCAATTAAAATAAGAAAATGAAGATGAAAAAGCTGACAGAAAGAAACAAATAGAACTGATTGGATTTTTCTCTTTCCTGTATGAATAAAGGCAAGAGCTCCCTTTCCATTCCAATCTGGCTCAGGCAAAGGTAAACAGTCAGTCTTGATAAAGGATTGGATAAATCCTCAATCACACTCATTTTCAGTAAAGCAGCTATTTATTGGTCTGGCCTGACCATGGCTAAATTAAATCATTTTTCTAAGAGAGGCAACAAGAAGGGGAGAAAAAGGGAATGAGAAAGTCATCATCATAGCATGAGGGGACAAGTTTTTGCACCAAAAAAAAAAAAAAAACTAAACTCTTTAAAGAGCCAGTGTGGTCTGCCTAAACGTATTTGTCAATATATCTTTTAAACGTCATCCTAAAAAAAATGCGTGCATGTATTCCTACTTTGACACCATCAGGGAAGATAGCGAGGATATCAGTCCATCCATCCATGCATCTATCCACCCATCCTCTTTACACGCTTCTTCCTTTTCGGTTCACGGGGGTCACTGCAGTGGTCAGTTTGGCCACAAACTGTCACTGTCAATAGGCCACATTGGTCACAATGTGGTCAGTTTGTCCTCTAGCAGTCTAAGCCATAGCAGCACAACTAAGGGACAGCTCAGGAAACCCAAGCCAACTCTAACTATAGGATTAATCAAAAAGGAAAGTATTGAGTCCAGTCTTAAAACTGGACACTGTGTCAGCCTCACAGACAGAAACTGGAAGTTTGTTCCACAAGAGAGGAGCCTGATAACGGGAAGCTCTGCCTCCCATTCTACTTTTGGAAACTCTAGGAACCATAAGAAAACCTGCAGTCTGAGAGTGAAGTGCTCTGTTAGGAAAATGTGGAACAATAAGCTCTCGAATATAAGATGGAGCTAGGTTGTTGAGAGGTTTGTAGGTTAGGAGTAAAATTTTGAATTCTATTCTGGACTTGACAGGGAGCCAGTGGAGAGAAGCTAAAACTGGAGAGAGCTGATCTCTCCTACTAACTCCAGTTTAGATTCTGGCAGCAGCATTTTGGATTAACTGAGTATTTGGACACCCAGATAATAAAAAATTGCAATAGTCCAGTCTACATGTGACAAATGTATCATTTCTGCAACATTTTTAGATGTGTCTAATTTTAATGTTTTTATGTTTTCTAACATTAATTTTCTATTTTTTTTTATTAGGCTCACTGTTTTCAATATTTCCATCTGCCCCAGTCCATTTATTTACCCACTCTTCACCTCACCTACAATGTGTCATTGTGTGCTCCATGCCACCTTTAGATCTTCTCTGTGTAGAACTCGTATCGCCTCTAGGTTTTATTATTTTTTTTTTTTTTACAGGTAATTGTTGCTGCCACATCAGTCTTTGGTTTTCCTTTTTTCTTTAATAAATCTTTCAGTTTGATTTAAACACTTTTGTGGCAGTCATTCATCTCCTTGAAACCTGGTGTGCATCTTCAAAACGACTTGATTCAAGCTTCACATTGTTCTTGATTTTTTTTATCTTTTTACCCATTCGGGACCTTAAACAGAAAATGGCTCTGTGTGATTGGGAGTTTCAAGGCTGTTTATTTGCAACACAGACAAACACCAGACTTATTTATTGAATCATTTGATGGATAAAAAAAATAAGCTGTTGTGCAGAGTCTTGTCATAGTTTTTGATACAAATAGTTAATTCAGGTTGCTTGCTCAACTGGCAGTTTGCAGAAAGGTGTCAAGTTGTACACTTTAAACACTGGATCATATTTTCTTGTTTGCTTTATTGCTTTTCCTGACACTGACTTCTCAAAACCCCTCACCTCATCTTTCCACCCGCTTCACAATAACGTCACTCACATATCATTTTCATTTGCAGCTTTTTAACAGTTAACAGGCTTCATTTTAGATGTACAAACGTTTAATAGCACCCTCCTTACAGCAACTTTCTCAGCCTTCTCAAGCTGTATATTTACACAATCAAAACGAAACTGTAATCTTGTAAGATGCTTTTGTTTATACGTCCAAAACTTTTGCTACATGAATTTAATCACCAAAGACAACATGTAATATCCACCATAGGAACAAAAATGCAACATGTGCTTCTGCCAAAACAGCTGTGAATATATTTTTGTAGCTGTTAAATAGCTTCAGGCTACTCTAGGCTAATGTCACATAATATCTTTATCTCAAAGACCCCTGAGGGTCCTGCTTTGGATTTATAGTTTATATGCCAGCCAAGATGCAAAAAAAAAGTGAGGGAAAAAATATACTTAAAGAATGAAAATGTTTCACGAGCTTTCACATCTGCTCAAAACGACTGTGGAGCCTACAAGTAACAAACATTCAGAGGAACACAATGCAGAGCTGAGATTGCACGTGTGTTAGTGAGATGGAGTGTGCAACGCTGTAAAAGGCATTGAAGGAGACGCTTGGGTGACAAGGATCAGGTTATCCACGCAGAATGAGGAATGCAGTGAAACTCTGTATGCCCACTGGGAGCCAGCGCAGAACGCCGCAGTGTCCTGCTCGAGCAGGAACAAAGGTCAGCACACTCACTGCTTTTACTGTCGCCATAACGTCATCCTGAGTATCTCGTTGTTGTTGATGTAAGCGATTTCTCTCTTGTTGGCTCAATGAGAACATTTCATGACTAAAATATATACATGAGCAGCTGCTGGTTTAGATGTACAATGTATAATATCTCCACCAAAGTTGGGTATAACCTTCTGTGATCATAAGAAAAAGAGTATCGAAATGATTTAATCAGGATATATGGTGGTTCAAGTTGGATTTGTATGCTCCAAAACAAACGGTGCAGAATTTATTTATTTTTTGTTTTACTCCTGCTATTTTCATTTATTTTATTATTATATATATTTTTTTACCAGAATCTGTTTCTTTTCTCTGCCTGAGTCTGTTTCTTTGTCTCTGCCTGTCTTTGTTTGTTGGTGTGTGTCTGCACATCTTCTCACTGACAGATGCGCACGTGTCCACGCGTGCACAGGCTCCCACTCAAACCAGTGTCTCTTTGCCAAAGGCAACGCAAGCCTTGTTTGCACACTCCATACATATTTTGCATTCAGACAATGTGACCAAAGTGATCATTATTCAGAAATTTACTTCCACCTCCGACCCACAGAACAAGCAATCACTGACGCAATTTCCTACATCTTTGAACTGCTGCAGGGAAATACACTGGAGTGCTGTGAGTTACTCAAAGTATGTTCTTTGCTATGATTAATATTTCAGCTTTGGTGAAAATTACAGTTTTAACAAACACCACTGTTTGTTTCTGGGCACATTGGTGGTAAATGTGATATTTGTGTACAGTTTATTGGATCTGTATGTGTGTGAGCAAGAAAGAAGCAGAACAAGATCAAATACAGTAATTAAACTAGAAATTAATAATGACCGTAAACGAAGGCAGACTGGGACAATAGTCTGAATAAAAACTAAGTATAATATAGTGTGTTTGTAATCTTGGAAACATCTGGTTTCCTTGAGTGAACTCCTGTTAAAACATTTTGGACCAAACGGGTGGAAGTGTATAAGTGTGTGTGTGAGTTTAGAGAGCTAGGCACGAATTGAACTGAGGGAACTAGGGGCTACATGTGTGTGCATGTGTGTGTAGGGGGGTCTACAGTCTGTTGTGTGTAGCATGCATTTTGATGGTAGTATATGAGGTGAGAAAAGCGGCATTCCCCACGGGTGCATGTCCACTGGCATCATATCAGCATGAATAAAGCATTGCCTGGGTCTAAGCCTTAGTTTCTATTTATGTTTACATGTGCATGGACTATAGACTCTCACTCTCTCGCTTTCTCTATGTGTGTGTGTGTGTGGGGGGGGGGGGGGTGCACATGTGTGTGTTTTATAAATGTATTATTGACTGCATGTTACCAATGCAAGTTTGTGTTTACAATATATGTACATTTAGATACATTTGTGATACCTTAAAAGCTTTTATATTAGGCAGGTCATCAAAAAAAAAAAAAAAAAAAAGCAACACACTCTTTAAATCATGGAAAAAAAAAAAAACTGGATGATCTCCAGCATGTCCATATGTGCAAAGATAAAATGGACAGATAATGGTTCAGCCATGCAGTGAAGTGAAAAGGAAATCATTTCACCCTGTGATTTTCTTTAAAAACAGACAAACAGGATTGGGTCACTTTTCTAAAGTATGTTTCTTTATTATATTTATCAAGCATCAGCACTGGTATTATTAGCCTTCCTCAAGGCAAGCACAGCAATTCAATTGTTTACGGCACAAAGCACACTCCTCCAACGAGTCGGTCTGTGGAATTAAACCTGTGACCTTTAAGTCGCAAAGCACAATCTCTGCTCCACCGCTGCCCCGACACATAAAAACATTTTGCAAAGTGCAAAACCAAATATGGTGACATTGTCACTAACAAGACGACATACTCAGAAGAGAGTCAGTTAACATAAAGGTTCAACTGCGAGCCCTGAGGCAGAGTATGGATGTAAGTATTGTCTCCGTACGATGCGTAATAGGATGAAACTGTGTGACAACTGAACAACACTGTAAACACAAGTTACTCATGAGTAAATCTTGAAATACAGCTAACACACATGATTATTTTAGTCATAGAGTGCGTGTCCGCCTTGCCTCTGGTCTTTGTCGTCACCAGCATGTTTCCCCCTAAAGTGCTGGCATGAAGTAGCCACACCATGCAAGCAAAGTGAAATTCTTTCAACTATATGGAGGTGCTCATGCATTATAACAACATCAGTGGCTTGATAAGACCTCAGGCTTTGCTATGTTTGTGTAAAAGGATAAAAAAAAAGGGACTAAAGACAGAGTTGGGGTGGGGGAAGGACATGGATCAGAGAATAGAATGAAACGTAGTATAGTTCTAAAATTGCTTAAATAGACAAAGAAAGAGGCTGCATAATGTTTATTGATAATTCAGACTGATCAACTAAAATACAAACCCATTTCTATATATACATTATCAGCTATCTTAAAAATGGTTCAAGTTTTGACATTTCCTGTCATTTTATATATAAAACATGTTTGTTTGTTTTTCTTCACCAGACTATGAAGGCATCCTTTTTCTCTTTCTACCACTGCCATTCTTGCTATGTGTGGATTTAATCAGCTTGTACAAGTTGGCTTATTGGCAGATTGTTTTCAGAGACACCACTGACCCCACTGCAACGGTGTCCTTTATCTAGAACAGGGGTCTCCAACCTTTACGATCAAAAGAGCCATTTTTACGTATTTGTTCACTAAATTAAATGTGTCCAGAGCTACAACAACCTGCTACAACTGTGATTAACAACTGGTGGCCCATGGGCCACTTTAAGTTTGTTGGAAAATACTCTTGTGGCCAGTAGGGGTGACATTTTAAAGCTAAAAATATCTAATGATTTTGAACATTTATTGACATTGGTACAATTTAAGACAAATGAAAAGACCAGATTACTGTAAGGGGGGAGGGGGGGGGGATAGTAATTAAAAAATGACTATGAGCTATGCTGACCTATGTAATTTTTTAATTGTGGAAAAAAAATAGTTAAGTATAGAAAAAAAAGAGTTAAAGTGAGTATTTGCAAAAGAAATGACAGGAAAACAGCAAAAACTATTGTTGTTTGTATAACAACCAATAAAATTCAGTTTTGTGTTCATTTTGTTTGAAGTTTGAAAGAGTCGCTACAGAGGGTCCAAAGAGCTGCACGTGGCTTCAGAGCTGCAGGTTGCAGACCCCTGATCTAGAACCTCTGAACTCACCTGCACAGACCGTCTGAGTCGAGAATCATCACAATCACCTGGAACACTGCACACATGCAATAAATGCTTATCTGGTGGGGTGGGTGGGGGCCTACCTGTGGTCGTGGGTGTCCTTTAACAATACACCGAAGCACTAGTGTGTCCCCTTCTCTGATGGTGTATATTCTCTCACTTATGTTATCATCCTTGACGTTACACGCCGCACCGGAGTGCACAATCTGGGCATTGGCTGGAGCTGTGAACACGCACATACATAAACAAACACACAAACACACAGACAAGCCATGCACACAGACAAAGAGAAAGCATGTATTTAGTAACAACACCACAGAACCAAAAGGGTCATTCTCTTGAGGAGGAGTGATACAAGAGCTGGTATTGATGACTCAGACAAATAAATACTTTGTATATCACATTACTCCTGCATCTGCATAAACAAAGCCATTTCTCAAAAATGCTGTAGGATCATGTTGATCAGTCAGAGACACAAAAATGTATTGGAGAACTGAAGCCTTGGCAGTCATTAGAAGGTCAAGATGTTATTACTCGACTAGGAATAATGCCTTTGTTCAGCTAATTGCCTGTGAATCATCACAATATTAGTCTGATAAAACAAGTACAGTACTGTATATCAGAACCCTTGATATCAATTTAATGAGTTACAGTTACAGAAAAACATATTGATTTTTTTAAAGTGTGTGTGTTAGTGGAACGTGTATTGCCTGCAGCACAGTCAAATAGTGATGGAGTAAAAGAGTTGAAATTAAAAAATCAGTAGAAGTAGCTTGAGTTTACATGCAAACCCGCCTTTCTGTTACTGGATTAGATTAAATTTCATGTGTGTTAGTTTGAAGCTGTAGAATATACAGTAGCTGGAAAACACGGATAGTAAGTAAAAGTTTATTTCAGCTGCTCTCTTTTTCAGGTGTCAGCAAGTGAACGCGCATGAAAGATTTGGCAATTTGTTTTACGCGTGATGCCCTTCCTGACACAACCTGGGCTCGAACCTGCAACCTCAGGATTACAAGTCTACGACACTGACCACTGAGTTCTCTCAGTCCCAAGCTGAAGACATGGATTAACCCAAAAAATGAAAAAGGCATCTTATTTAATATAAAATATATATATATATATTAGTGCAAATGTGTGCATGTATAAAAATGAATTTGTTAAATATTAATGCACACCCAAAGTAAAATGGCTCGTTTTACTTTTAGGGGGTACAAAGCAGAAAACTGTAAGAATGCAGAAAACTATTGATAAAATGCAGCATGTTTTTTTTTTTGTTGTTGTTATTGTTTGTTTACATGTAGAATATGAATTTAAAGTGCCTGTGACATCAAATTTCAGCAATAATTATGAATTAACTTTAGGAAAGATAATACATATTGCCCCCTGCAAAAAACTGCACAGCTGAGATGAACTGCTTTTGAGATATTCAATAACAGGAAGTGATGACAAAGGGGAAAGCCTGCATGTGAACAAAGCATTTCTGCTATGGCTAACAACACAGACAGGAGTGAAGAATTTGATGTTTGGATTATTTTGAGTCACTATCAGAGAGACGAAGATGAGTCAAAGTACAAAAACTATTGGTTCAATAAACAAAGACCAGAGAGTTCCCCCTCAATGTCACTTCCTGTTTCACTTTGGCCACGCCAAGTTACAAATAAAATATTCCAGTTATGTGATAAAATGGGCAAAATCATCTGTATTATGCCAAATGTCTCAAATATTTAGGCATTTTCTTTGACTTTTTGTATTTATAGGAAATGCATGTCACAGGCACTCTAAAGTAGAGATGCGATTTTTGGCCTGAGCCCACAGCCCAACAAAATTATGCGCTTGATGGGCGGGCTGAGTCAGTCTCAGGCTTTAGATGCAGTTTTACGAATCATACAGCACAAAGAAAATTAAATAAGAATGCACGATATAAAATTGTGTTAACCTGCTTTTTGAGGAGAAGGCAATAAGTTTACTGTTGAGGATGAGAAAGAAATAAAATAGAGTGCAAAAGTTAATCAGACTGAAAAGAGAGAGTAGCACTGGCGCATTGCACAACAATTGCACATGTGGCCCCGCCCACCCTGCTTTTATCACATATCTGAGGATTTGCAATTGACACACAACAAACAACATAATGGAGCTGGAAAGTATTAAACAAGAGCTAAAAACAGGAGAACTCATTCTACAAAGACAGCACAATGAAACTTGCTGATGTGTGTCAGGTGCACGATCAGGTCCGACCGGTCATCTAAAAAGGTTTTTAAAAAGTCTTAAGCTTCAGATGGACAGCGGGATCATCAGCCAGCAAGTCTGCTGACCGGCCGGTTGAAAGAGGTAATAAAAATCCCATTAAGCATCAGATGGATCAACGGATCATCGGCCGCGCGCATCTCACTCCGCACCCTGCTGCCATCTGCAGTGAAGGAAATTGCAGCATCTGAAGCACAAAAGCCAAAACGAGCAGCACGTTCAATTAAAATAGCTTATTCAATATTTTTCCAAATTATTTGCTTTAAAATTATTTTTACTCATCTGTAAAATAGCATATATTTATAGGGTTGATTTTTTTAGGCTGTTAGTTTTGTATGTTAATGTCCACTTGGTGACTTGTTAATAAATAAGAAACCGTATATCTTCCTTTCTTTGAAATATGTTTTTAAAACTATAATAACTATATTATTATTATTATTATAAAACTATCATGTCAAACTGAGCAGTAAAAGCTTAATTAAAAACAAAGTCTTTTGGGGGGGGGGGCTTTAATTACAGTTAATTTTTCGGGACGGGTCGAGCTCGGACAAAATGCCTAGGAGCTCGGGTCGGGTAAGATTTTTTTTTTGTCCCAATGCAACTCTACTCCAAAGTTACCTGAGAATTCCACAATTTTCAGTCAGGTCATCTGGACAGTTTCTTATTTTGTGCTGAAATGTTTCACGTTCCAACCAGAAGGCTTTATCAGTCAAGGAAACACACAACACAAAACTAATTTTATCCAATCTAATTCAATTTAATCTGACTAAATGGTTTTGTGTTGTGCGTTTCCTTGACCAGTGAAGCATTCTGGATGGAAGGTGAAATGTTTCAGCACAAAAAAAAAAAAAAAAACTGTCCTGATGAACTGACTGAAATTTATTGGATTGTATACATGGATTATTGAGCATGGACTTTGTTGGTTTTGAACCAGTTTGACATGACTGTCAATGAGGGAGAGCGCTGGCACAGAAGGAGAGGACGTGCCACAGAGACCATCTTAGCACCAACATAACTGGTTTGTTCCTTTGGAGTAAGCTGTTGGGGGAAGAATCAGTTTTATGTTGTGTTTCCTTTGATGAAGCCTTCTGGATGGATGGAAGGTGAAACATTTCAGCACAAAAAAAAAAAGAAAGAAACTGTCCAGATGACCTGACTGAAAATTGTTGGATTGTTTAACTGGATTATTGAGCATGGACTTTGTTACCTGAAAATGTTCTCCCTGGATTTCTTGCTGAGTATCTGAAATTTAATTTGAGTTTTACAGATACAGTATCTGATTTGCATCTATAAACAGACGTTGTGATTTACAATCTTAATTTCTGATTACAGATACAAACTCTGAGTTACAAGCACAAAATCTTCAGTGCTCTGTATTGTTCCCAAACATAAGATTCACACGGGGAATATCTGAAAAAATAATTCAATTTAAAACTACCCTATATTAATTTAGATGGCAAAAAGTATTTATCAATATCTCACCTGCTAAAACAAAGGGTCTAATATTATTGATCTTCAACAGGTTATCTTGCATTTTCCTCAAACAGGTCTAATTTACAACATGTTGGGAACAACAGTAAGCGGCGATGCACAGATATTAGACGATGAACGCATGATGGGACCTCTCTGCGTATTGGTGACAACTTCAGCATCAGAGTCATCACCGTGCTGACCCGTGAGGAGGACTGGCTCGCGTGCAAGTAGCCTCAGATGGCGAATGATGAGGGGAGACAGGAGGGAGGAGGGGAGAGACAGAGACCGAGTGGAAAAAGCAGTGGGTGAGGAAGAAAAGGCCAGAAAGGAGTGTGAAACCCCAGAGAGAAAGAGCCATGAGGGACGAGGCCGCATGATGATGTGATTAACATTGATTCACACAGAGAACGAATCTTCACTGTACTCTATAAATGTTCTTATCGAATGGACAGAAAGATGGTGGGTGGTTTGTTTACCTTAAACTCCAGCTTGACTGCACACAAAAAGACAGTTGGTACAATCTGGAGCCAAAATCAGTTCAGAACAAAAAAGGCTGCGAAGAGCCCCGTACGTTCCATCGTGTGTAATAACGTTGCTGTAGTGTTGGAGCAGAGTGGGTATCCAAGTCTGCTGACATTTAAACATTTTCTTTGAGGTCTCATCTTTATTAGATGGGCTTTTTTAATCTAAAAAATAAATAAATAAAAAATAAACTGTGAAAAAAGGCTTACTTCAGCTGCAAACAGATGGTTGTTAAAACCCTTTGTCTTCAAGCTGTGTCCCTAAACCAAACTGGTGATGCACAAACCCCCTGCACTATGAAAGTTCAGCATCCTCGTCAGCTTCTCTATGTGTAATAACACATAGGTGGTCATTGTGGAGGCTGTTTACAGCTGTTGTTAATATGCACAGTGGAAGATTCAGCTACAAGTGGATGCCACTAACCGGCTGGGTTTGATAAGAACAGGAAGGAGGACTAGATACACAATGGTAGGTCGAGAATCACATGTTAAGAAAGAAATATGAGGTCAATTTTTCCTCCAGTAGTCTAACCATGGCAGTATAACAAACCACCCCCAACTATAGGATTTACCAAAGGAAAGTCTTAAGCTTAGTCTCAAAACTGGACAATGTGTCAATAATTGTATTCTGTTTTAAAAAAAATATCCAATTCATATGTTACGCAGCTGACAAAATATGATAGCAAAGTAATGTAGATGTAAATAACTTGATGACAAAAGATAAAGTAGTTGAAGATTGTTACACAAAACACCAGTCCATCCTTACTCTATGTATAGTTTTATTTTGTTAGCCTCAAACCAACATGTTTTACAGAGTGGGAAAGTGTTCAACTCAGGCAAGAAGTGATGCGCAAGAACAGAAGTTCTGAATCAACTATCTAAAGGCACACCGTTTGGTTACTCTTATTTAAAAAGTAAATCAAGCAGAACAAGAGGTTTGCTGTAAGCGATGTTTGGGCTTTATTTCTAGTGAAAACTTCTGTTTGCGCTGAGCTGCTTGAGTTAGAGGTGAGCCTTCATCATAGCCAGAGATATGGAGGTAAACCAGTTTTCAAGTGCAGTCTGACTGATGGGATTTGATTGTGTTCTTAATGTGTGCTAAGAACATTTCAAGCATCTAAGTAGTTTACCCAACTTATGAGTGGATCACCCAAGAAAGATGGTACAACACAGAACCGGATATAAACAGTCACATTGTTGGGAAATTTTGTGAATCGTTGTTTGTCTCGTTTGTCTCTGTGTGTTCCTGTGATGGACTGGCGACCTGTCCAGGGAGTACCACGACTCTCACACAGTGATAGCAGGACAAGGGCACCATAGACCCGTGCAACACAAAAAGGAAGACGTGGGTAAAGATGGATGGATGGAAGGACGGACAGACGGATGGATGGACGGACGGACGGACGGGCGGACGGATGGATGACTTAAATGCGATGGCAATCAAGAAATAGAAATGTGATGAATGGATAAACTGTTATTTTTTAAAAGACAGCCCTAATGCACCACTGGCAAAATAATCAAAAACAAGAATGTGAACACGATGATATGTAAATATGGCATGATGACACAAATGACTAAATATCAACAAGTGAAAGCCTGAAATGACAAAAACTGAATGTGTATCACTGGGCAGGTGTGGTGATTAAGAAACTAGAACTTGATCTAATAGAAAGTCAGAGAACCATCAAATTTAAAAATTATAGAAAGCAGAACCAGGCTACAAAATAATAAACACATGATAAAAACCTTGGAACCATGTCGTAAATTTCACTCTGTAGACCCGAACACTTAAAGCATATTGTCAACTTGGGACTCCTGCCATAAAAACATATCGCATACATTATACATGGGCCTAGTATTTGCAGCAGAAAGTGATAAATATTTGAAGATGATTTTGTTTTTGCAACATATTATAGTTATAAAACAATACAAGGATTTGGAAAAAAAATGTGGCCAAAAGCAACAGCAGTTCTGCAGAAGGAAAAGTACAGTCACTTTCAAATGTTCTACTGGAGAAGCCTTGTACTCTTATGCATGTTCACGACCACACACAAATAGATGCAA
>JARVGQ010000759.1:17880623-17891241 GCA_031762355.1 Hypsolebias martinsi | reverse complement strand
GTCGCTTCGCTCTATAAGTCGCAGGGCATGCAAATTTGGAAAAAAGGTGCGACTTATACACCGGAAAATACGGTACTCGTTTTTTTTCTTAATAGGGTTTGATTTAGTTTAAGACTGATTATTGGAAAAATATATTATTTATCGTAGACTTCAAGGCTCTTTATTGTCATTCACATCACATGTGGTACATGAGGTGGAATGAAATTGTGTACTCAAGGTCCCAGTGACACCCATAAACGCAAAATACATATGAAGTATAAATCAAAAATGAAATTATAGAAGGATCTAAGATGTACTCTAACGATAATAATATAAAATAAGGTGTAGTGAGCTTTTATGTTAATATCATAAATAATCCCATAGTTGAACAACTAACAGGAGGGAAATAAATCTACAGCCCACGTATTTACAAGGTTAAATCAAGTTTTACTCTTTCTCCCTTGACGGCTATGAATGACTGTGTTAACACAATTAAAAGGCTACACATTACATTTAAACATGGACAGAAAATTATTTGAATACAGTAAATGTGACCTTTCAAAGCTTGGCGCTTGTTCTCTGTATGATAGTTTTATAGATAACTTTAGCTGCTGGGTTGTGAAGAGGTGACTTACGAGAAAATATTCTTCCTGGCATATTTTCAAGTTTCAAACTGTCTTCTAATGATGCAAAGTTCGTACTTTGTTAATAGGCATCTCACAATAACAAATTTTGCTGGGCGATTAATTGTCTCAGAAATTATTGCGATAAACGATAAGTGTTTGAAATTTGACATTAATTAGTAATTATTGTCAAATTTAAGAATAAATGTTTAATTTTTTTTTGCATGTAGGACCTTTTTTTGGCCACTGGATGGCAGTATAAGACTGCACTAAAGGATGGATAGTGAGGGAGAGAGCAGCATGTCTAAGAAAAATGGGAGGGAGGCCCCTTGACGAGACATGGGCTGTCTCTCTTCAGTTCTCAAAATGGTGGACGCTCGGTGTGGTTTGAGCTCTTTAGCATAGCATTTTTCACACAAAGCTTTTAATTAAAAAATCAGTAAACAAGTTCTCAGCTTCTTTTTGTAGAGAAAAACTTTTTACACAAAGGCATGCTTAGCTTCTCAGTTTAGCTGCTTTTAACGATCCAAAAACACAATTTTGAATTGTTAAAATGGATTTTAAAGAGAAAAGAGAAAGGAAAGTGTCAGTGAAGAACACCAGAGTTGAGCCTTTTGTCATCTAATGTCTTCAGTAGAAAGAGAGACACACACAAAGAATTATAAAGCTGATAAATGAAAACGAGGTTGATCATTTTCATTTATCATGCAAATAACTGATTTATTGTTTATCACGACAGGCCTACTCAGAGAATATTGAAATTTGGGGCCATGGCCAGGAAGAAGATCCACAATGTAAATATTAAGTCTTTGCTTAAACTGTATATACAGTATTTGTCAATAAAAAGTTAAAAATAAGTATGGAATGCTTATAGTTGTACTTCATTAGACAATATAAACATCTGACTAAAGGTTCTAAAGAAGTGAGGATGACAATTTCGTGAAAACCAAAATCTGTGCCATTCTAATAAACTTGGTCACAACTGTACATACAGCATGTCTATCATTTTACTATTTATGGAGGTCTTTTGTAACTTGGATATATTTTGCATGTGTACTGTATTTCAGAGAAAACACAGTTCAGCAGTGACTAGAGTTAAATATTTTAGTTATCATCTTTTACTTATCATTAAATTTGAATTGGACTGTTGTAATAAATGATCATTTCGTGTAGGACATATAATAAATGATCATTTTGTGTAGGACATATAATAAATGATCATTTTGTGTAGGACATATAATAAATGATCATTTTGTGTGGGACATAGAAATACAGGCAAGAATATTCTCAAATTTCTACTGGACCAGAGGGGTTAACATTACCAGAGTGCTCCTAGTTTCTGTCTTCTTGAATCTTTTGATATGTATGTAGTGAATTCACATTCTTCTTTAATGCAGCAGTAACTCAGTCGCCATGTGTGAGAAGCCTAAACTCAAAGTCTTAAAAAGTTAAGTCTGGTCCTCTGGACAGGTTAAAAAAAAAAATTGTAGAAACATTTCGTCTTTCATCTGAAAGACTTCTTCAGTCATTAAACTCAACTCAGATTTCTGCACATTAGTTAGTTAGAGGCACAGGTTTAGTCCTTTTGAAAATCACCCACTGACAGCTGCTGACCGGCACACACCTGCTGCTGTCGCCCTCCTTCTCATCGTCCGAGCTCAGATCAATAGTAAACATGTCTTCCTCCTCCGAAAACTCCTCGCCGCTCTCCTCCCTCCTCCCACCTGATCCTCCTCCTCCTTCTGGCCTTACTTTCCTCCTTCTCTTCCTTCTCTTCTTGCTCGCTCCTCCATCCCCGTGCTGCACCCCCAGGTTCTGGATGGGAAGTGAGCTGCAAGAGATGTTTTCTGTATGATAAGAAATCACAGCATAAATGTTATTCCTAAAGCACAGGGTCAGGTATTTATTTATTTATTTTCTTTAAGAGACCACCAAATGGTGGCAAGAAGTCACTTCTACCTATCTCAGACTGCTTTAACTCCTCCCCCATCGACAATATGGGTGACGTTGCAAGGTAGGATGGAACCACTTCCTGTTGACAGAGGGACATTTATTGATCATTTTAAATACGGTATTTACTGTGTTAAATATAATCTATGTATTGAAATGATCTGAAATAGATTATGCAGGAATTTTCCACATGTTTCTTCCCAAACAACTTAAGCTGATAAATGTAAAATATAGGGTAGATTTATATTATTATTATGGTACATTTGGATAGATTAATTGTCATAAAAAAATAAATTGTGATGTTTTAATGTGTATATTCTGTATTTTGATGGTCATAAATAAATATTTTTTAATTTATGGTTAAACGTTAAGGAGTATAACTTTTCTTCTCAAGTTCAAACAATAAATATGTATTGCAGAGCTCATTATATATTTTTTTTGTTTTCATCAGTGTTACATGATAGTTTCAAAAGGAGTTAACTTCTGAAATTAAAAATGCTGCTGATAAAATGTGTTTGTAAATCATTCTCTTTATTTTACTCAGTTTAACACAAAAGGACTTTTTCTCTCAAATACTGTTCACAAATTTGTGTAAATCTGTGTTATCATAATCCATCCTCCTCACAGGTGTGACACATCAAGATGCTGATTAGACAGCATGATTATTGCACAGGTTTGCCTTAGGCTGACCACAATAAAAGGCCACCTGATGAAAGATAAAACAGACTTTTTTATTTTTTTAAATTATGCAAGTCTGAATAATCTGAATTTGGGTTAAATGCAGATCAGGTAAATAACTCATATCTGCTTATCCAGGCTGCAATGGTATCAGAAATATAAAGGAGAGGCAGAAGGTGAGAGGCAGAAAGCAGGAGCGAGATAAAGAGGTGATCCAAAGTGCAGACGCTCACATGCTCCAAAGTTCACGTCACGAGTCTCGTTTATTTAGTGGGGAGGAAAAGGGACTGTGCTCAGAATGTGCAAGGTCACAGCACGTAAGCTCTGCCCTTCCTGAGAACATCCTCCACAGAAAAACAATTTGATTTCATGTACTGGATTCACTGCTAATCTTTAATCTCAACGCATTTGTCTCAGAACTATTCGTCCTCTTTCAGAGAAAACTAAGTTGTTTTTGACAGAATTTACAGAAAAAGTGAATGAAGCAATATTCAATTTGTTTTTCACAAAACAGACCAGCAATATGTTTTCTTACATAAACATTGCCTCATGATGTAACAGACTTTGTTTCTTAAAACCAGTCCAATAAAATGAAAGCTGCTCAGATAGTGAACTGATGAGACAAACATTTAAAGAAAATTACACTACTTTTTATTGTCTTTGCTATAAAACACACTTGAAGAATAACAATCAACTGGAGGATATGAGCTTCGTGCTTTCCTTTCGATGAACATGCCTGCTGCTGCACGTCTGACGACGAGAACATTTCGTTAACGTTTCACATGCTGCATCCACATCTGATGAACAAGCCCCGACAAAGTTTAACTTTACACTCCAAGGAGTAAACAAGGACCGAAACGGGGGGTGGAGAAGATGTTTTAAGTGATGTTAACTGGGATTGTTCCAGTGGGATGAAACAACAATACTGATGAAAGATGAACAACTTTAAACTGACAAGTTCTCGAGCTTTCTCTTCAGACGTCTTCGGCCTTTGTCTTTAAGTGCAGAATATATTTGTCTGATCTTCTGTCCTCCTTTCTTTACACACACTGTATGGTACAGCACACTGCACAGAGGGTGAAGAGCTATAAATAGGTCTCTGGTAGTTTTCCACTCTGTAGAGAAGTGGGGTTATGTTAGGGAGACGCATAGCACTAGATCCAAACAAACTTTTCATATACTGTACTGTATTTCTACCTTACGTAGTTCTGACATTTCTCTGCTTTTATTGCAAGCTCTGTTGAAGGTTTACAATCTACAGGGTGATGTAATTCACACTGGACTTATAGACCGACTATCTGGCAACAGCTTCTTACTTTTAGTACATGAAAATGAAAGCAGAATTAAACTAAATTACTTTTACCAGATTTGGACACGTAACTGTTTACCATCTTTTTGTATCTTCAGGGCAGTTTTCACCCCCATCCTCTCCCAATTCAATGAATCCTCACCTATAACTTTACAGATTGAGCGTGAGGGTTTTGTCCAGGTACTCCAGTCATCTCCCACAGACCAAAAACAAGCCTGTTGGGTTAATTGTTAACTCTAAATTGAGCGCATGAATGGTGGTTTGTCTCATTTGTCTCTAAGTGGGCTTAGGATGGTTTTGCGATCTGTGCAAGGTGTACCCCACCTCTCGCACTATGACCTCGAGACTGACACCAGCTACTTTGTGTAAAAGCAGGTAAGCAGCATGAATAGACAGATGAGACTGTTGGACAAACAATGTTTGCCCGCTTTCTCCTAATCTGATCCACTGCTGCACAAACAGCCCTCTCTCTGCTCACACTGCCACATCATCACAGGACTCCAGGATGGGTCACACTCGTATGATGTGCTAGGTTCATCCTTATTGTGCCTCCGTTGACAATCATTTTATTCATATTGTTTGTCAGCACCTTTTGATTGACCTGTTTTTGGTTTAATAATGTTGTGCTTTGTCCCCAAAGTACTGTGTAATGCAGCTCAGATAATAAAACAATACAATTTGTGCACAGTGAGATTTTGAAATGTTTCGATACCCTCCTATGTTTGTGGATAAACCAGTTTAACTGAACATTCGAACAGTTTAATAGTTCATTGTCTGTTGATGCTTTATGAATTTTCCCAGCTTTTATTTTCAGGAAACTGAGGTTATACTGGTCGGTATGATACCAAAGTAAGACATCAACTCCTGTTCCCTCTTACTGCTCTAGTCATGTTTCATCTGATACTAACATCCCATCTGCTTTCACATTAACAGACCAGCATCTCGCTTTCTGCCTCATCTAAAGCTTTCAGTCTGGAAATGATATAAAATGCCTGATTTGATCTCATAAGAAACATCATGATTTCATATTTGTTGAATAAACCAACATTTACAATGTAATGTTATGATGTTAAAAAAGCTGGAAGGCTCTTCCTCGGCTTATGTTAGAAATGATTAAAGACACATTTCTGTTTCCTTGAAGCATGTCTGAGCAGGAGAAATAGCACTTAAAGCCTCATTATTAACAAAACAGCAACTTCTGGTTGTGGATAAATGCATAGGAAGTAATAAAACCAGTCAGTTACAGCAGTAAAAATAAATGATTCTCCCAACAACCATACTTAATTGAGCATGCTTGTATTTGAGCTAAGGCTGTGTAACCTTCATGTTGCTGCCTGCTCTGTTCTATAATTGTACATGTTTATTGACTCTGCCCATCATTACGATACTCACTAGCTTGTTCTCAGTCTCTTTGACGAAGAAGGCTTCTCCATTCTCCCCCAGCTTCATGTGTAAACTCACTGGCTCTCCGTTAATCTCTATGTCCACCTGCAAGATAGCACAAAAAGCCCTTTAACATGCATTTGTACAAGCACTACACAGTACTTTTAAACATGAATTATGTTACAAATAAAAGAATGCTCAGTGTTTCCGCTATTATCCAAGGAGGGTGCCCCACCCTGTCAGCAAAAGCAAGTGCCTGCCTACCAAAATGTCCTTCACCCACAGCTCCACTGACACTTAGGTGTACAATTAGGTGTGTGCAGCTGTAATGAATCTCAAACACATGTTCAAAATATTCTATAATCTTACCACTTTCTCCCGAGACTGCAGCACCCCCATCTTTCCGAAGCGGACGTGGAACGGGGAGCACTGCAGCGAGCCGTCAGGCTGCCGGACCACGATGACGTCTATACATCCAGACAGAGTTGCAGGGTTGAGTCCTCTGTACAGCTCCTTGACCTGCACAAACACCTGGCCCGCCAGCTGACCCACATAGTTCATGGTCTGCAACTGATGACAAAACACATCCAGATTTAGATCTTACACTTGTCAGCAAAATAAGGTTTTACTCACAGTTCACGCCTTTAATTTAAGATGTCAACCTAAAGCCAGACTGATGTACATTATTGATCCAGTGTCAAATAAATCTGCAGTTTCAGACTGGCAGGTTGCTGAAACTGCCGTTTCCATCTTCTTTTCATTACTCTAGTGGTGCTGCAGCAGGTGTGAAGGCAGTGAGATGGTAAACAGAGGGAGCTGTACTCATACCATACCATACCATACCATACCATACCATACCATACCATACCATACCATACCAACATACCATACCAACATACCATACCATACCATACCATACAATTCCATACCATACCATACCATACCATACCATACCATACCATACCAAACCATAACAGTTAATACATATTCATAATACATAACAATACATAACAATGTTAACAACACCACGCTGCTAAAAGTACCATGGTGCCAACAGGATCACGTCGCTAACCGAACCTCACTGCTAACACTATCATGCTGCTAACTGGATCATGTTGCTAAGTAGGGCTTAACAATTAATTACATTTGCAATAATATCGCAATACGATAAAACAAGATTTTCTAATCGCATAGGCCACAATTTGACTGGTCATGTGATTTGGTTACATGACTTGCGAGTGAGCGGATTGGCGCAAAGCAGAACATGGAGCGGGAGAAGTCAACACTTCATTTTAACCGGTTGCACAATAGCGTCAGGCTCGACAGAAGCTGACAAATCTTTCTTTTTTTATTCAACCTTCATTTAGACAGGTTAATCCCATTGTCTGAAAGTTTGGTGGCACGTCTATTGGTTGGAATTATTTTGACTGTAAAAAAGACGACGCTGCACAACGACATGTATTGTGCAGAACCTGCCTTGCTGCTGTTGCTATTAGCAGTAAAAAAAAGCAGCAAGTTAAAAAATATATATACTGTATATCTAATTTTTTACATTTATTTATTAACTGTCATGAGAAGTTCAGTTAGGAAGTTCACTTAACATGTTTACTATTATGTTTATGAAACAAGAAAAAATAGAAATGGTGAAAAGAAAAGGCATAGATTTGTTTGCTTTATTGTAATCTCTGCTTTAAATAAATCTGACATTGTTTATTATAAAACAGATTGATTCATTGCTTCTGTTTGTTGAAAAATACTTGAGAAGAAATTTTTTTTTTTTTAAATCGCGTTTTAAATCGCAATTGCAATTTATAGAAAAAAAAATTGCAATTAGATTATTTTCCAAAATTGTTTAGCCCTACCCAAGAGGGGTAATTACTTCTCTCTTCTACACAGACCCATCACTCAAGCCCATCAAAAACTGCACCAATACTGTAACTTTATGGTGCTGGGGTCACATTTGTTTTTTAATCTGGTACGTTACTTTCAAAAGTTTTCCATAACAAACTCACCATAAAACTAGAGCAGAGATTAAGAGTTCTTGGAAAAGAATGTACAATTATGTTTAGAAGGTCCTGGATTCAATCCCCAGTTTGGACCTTATGTTCTTCTTGTGTTTGTGAGGGTTTTCTCCAGTTCCTCCGTTTTCCTCCCACAGTCCAAAAACATGAATGTTAGACTGTCTTCAGACCCAGGAATCGATTACAAAAAAGATCTGTGATCTCAATGGGATTTGCCTGGTTCAAACAAAGATAAAATAAATAATCTTTAACTTACCGACTACATCAAGCTGGTAGGTGTGATTAATGCTGCCATATTGGTTTTCCACCACACAGGTGTAGTTACCCTTATCAGAGGGTACTACAGATTCCATGATGATGGTCCACACATGGTCACGGACCTAAATACAAGAGAAAAAAATGGGTATGAGGACAACTGTTCACTGTGTGAGAAAGATTAAAGGGACTATTGTAAAAATTTCACCTAGGTAAAACACAACCCTTCAGCTGTGAGAGTATCTGGTGTTTTAAAGCAACAGATCTTTGCCTAATCAAAAACTACTGAAGGGAACATGCTTGAAATGTATATGCCCCAACCTGTCCTATTAGCACCAACTGATGTCTGGCTTCTTTTTTCCAAGACGTTATAATTTTTTTTCCATAAATCTGCCAAGACCGGCAGTGTGTGATTTGCCAGCAAACCTCTAAGGCAATGGTAACATCAAACATGCATACACACAGGCTGAGCCATGCAGTCTGCTGCCAGATGTGTTGTGCTTGGCTTCATATACATGTGGTCTACATTACTCCATCACTCCTGCATGTCGCCATTCAGACGATATGAATAGAGGCCCCGTCATAAAAGCAAAAGCGTGGGAGGGATGGTGGACGTCTTTTAGACGCTCATGTGGACCGTTGCACCTTAACTAAAAAGAGTAAAAAATGAAATGAAAGAAAAAATTAAAAAAACATCTGCAGCCACTTGGTTAAATGTGCAGACTGGCTTGGTGGAGGTTTTAGGGGAGATAAGGGCAGCTAAGAGGAAACTCCTAAATGTTTTCCAGCTGTGGAGGGAGATGGCTGGGGAAGCTCAGCACAAGACCGGATTAGCCTCCACCTTGATGGGAACAGCAGACGTGCGGAAGAAGGTTATTGTTTTTTTTTTAAACACCGAGAACATATCCCACACCTGTAAGCAAACTACAGCTGACTGCTGCTTCTAAAAAACAAGAAAGAAAAATATTCTGGTTTGTAATTTTGTAAATTAATTGGGTTCGGATGCTTTTCAAAGAATAAACTGAATAACAAATATTTCATGGAAATAAAGATCAGCCAAGTTTTTAAAAGAGGAGCGTTTGAGGGAATATCTAAACTGTAAGTATCAGGATGGCATTTGCAGTACATAGAGTAATGCAACAGATCCTACCCAAAACCCATGCATGCCAATTGCAAGTAAATCCAGAGATTGGAGTTAACAATCTTATCTACATTTCTAACTAACAGACTTTGGAACGCCTCTGAATACAGGCCGTCAGCAAACAAAGAAACTCACACAAACAGTAATCACATGTTACAGGAGGTACCATGGTAAATTCACTACTGCATGGATGTAATTACAGAGACAACGATCAGTGACACCTGGAATGAGGACAGTCAGTGTTTTTCTTCAAATGGGTAGCTAGAATTGCCCACGTACAAATATAACTGTGGCACAACATTCCTCCTGGTGGCATAGGGTTTCAACTAGCATTGTTTCTCAGGTCAACTGTGAAACCTGCCTCTCCTTTTCATTTACAGAAAGCATTTTTAACTCAAAGGGAAAGGGTCTATTCCACGCTACTGTGGAGATGAGATTATAAACAGATCCTTAATCATACCTGCAAACTCAGAAGGGATGAAAAAGGTGACAAACCTAGCTGTGTCAGAAACGTGTAATGTTTGGCGGGGGGGTTCACCCCCAGAATATTTTGAATAAAGCAGATGCCATTTCATGCATTCTAGTGTATTTTAACAGGTTGTTAAACATCTATGTTTACCTACATACGTAAACAACTGATTCAAGTATTTTAGACAACAAAATTGTCAGGTCCTCTGGACGGATTAAAAAATAAATCAAAACGTGTCAAAATTGTTAATCATGCATCAGGATATTTTAAAGACACCTCATTCAACTAGTCCATATAGGAATCATCCTGTTTTTAAACTCACCCCTATGGCTAAGATATTGAAATTAATGTGACAATTTATCACAAACAATGATTTTAGGGGTGGACTTGACTTTTATTTTGTTAAATTTTATTTACTTTTACTATACCATACCATTTTATTTATAGGGCACTTAAAACAGCGACAAGGCCAACCAAAGTGCTGTACAAACAAACAACAGGCAACAAGCCATTGTGCTAAGCAATGGTGACACCGAACTGCATGTTTATAGAATATTAACTTTAACAAATGAACAGGTGACATTTTAATAAGAACCAACAGTGAATTTAGGAGGGCATTTTACTGTTTTCTGATTTAATGATAGGCCTGCTCATAACAGAAAATGACCGGGCATCATGCAGCCTTCACAACTCTAAATTACACTGTGCCAAGCAATAGTGCGTCTCTCTCTCTCTCTCACTCACACACACACACACACACACACACACACACACACACACACACACACACACACACACACACACACACAC
>JARVGQ010000759.1:17844407-17855373 GCA_031762355.1 Hypsolebias martinsi | reverse complement strand
TATATTTATTTATAGAAACTTACTGCAAAGCCATGAATATTTTAAGTTCTTTATACATATTATTTTGTTGCTGTGTTTTGTCATGTTCTTTGCAGGTGTACAGTGGTCAGGTGTTTTGCCTTGTGCTCTCTTTGTGTATATTTCTTATATTTTGCAGTCTACGTTCCGTCTTTCTTTTCTTTCGCTCCTATAAAAAACTCCACTAGATCATTTCTAGAATAAATAGTTCATAATAATGGTGTAGAGAGGATGGCTGTAAGGGGGGGAGGCCATCATATAAAAAAAAGAAAAAAAAGAAAAAATTATTGTCTTTATATTATGGAGCCATTTGTTTGTCTGTCATTATGCTGCATAGGATGCATTAGTGCAAACCATTTGTTTCATGACTAGCAACAGAAATGAGGGGATAATCAAAACGTTATAAATAAAAAAGATATTTATCAACAATAAAAATAATGGATCATTTTAAATTTTACTATCAAAACTTTGGATTAGTGCAACTGAACGTGACATTAACATTGAATAATTAGGAAAAATACGATTACAAAGTGAAATATTCATAAATGACAATTGTTAAGACGTTTGTGAGATACGTATTTCGCTAACACACACACACACTGACTGTTAACCATTCAGTGTGCTGGGCAATAATAATTTACATACACAAAAACAATTTTTCCTTATTTATTAACAAATAATACATTTGAAATTATTTCTATTTGAAAAAATAATAAAAATACAGCGAAAACAAAAAAAATTCAAAATTAAAACAAGTTTATGAATTCAAACTTGTAAAAATACATCTGTAATCTGATTTTACATTTGTCTGGATCTGAAACTGTACACCTCTCTGAAAGGAAACAACAGGGTTCACTGAGTCGCCAAATACTGTATATTCAGAGAATGAAATAAATAAAATGCAATATTTATTTATTAAATGCCTAACCATTTCTGACTGTGGTCCTCCCTCCTAATTACAGCTTACATTTTGTCACTGGAAATCTCATACTTCATCCTTTGTGCTGCCCCAACTGGGCAGTGCCAATCTGTACAGTGGCACAATCATGCCACGCCAACACAACATCCCCTGATGGGAGAACAGGTGTTGGACAGGGTCCAGTGGAGCAGAGCAGAGCGGGCTGCCGTCATATATCTGATGAACCGGCCAGCACAGACTCCTCTGGCCCAAGGGAGGCGGACCCAGCCATTTATTAAATGTATGTTTGTGTGCGTGAGGGCAGCAGCAGCACAACAATGAACGCTAACAAAATTGATTGGAAGCCAAAGACCCAACGGGGAAACCAGCTAATTTGAGAAACCCCTGAACAAAAATTACACGTTTGCTTTGAGCAACTGAAAACACAACCAGACAGATACAACTGCCTTCACGTTTTATATGACACTCAAAGATAAAAAAAGAAAAAAATGTTGTGGCGTTAACAAAAACAAGATTAATCAAACTACCACATCATTGCCTCTACATTAGTAAATGGGCCTAGATCAAGGGTCTGCAGCCTTTACAACCAAAAGAGCCATTTCTGCCCCTTCGTTCACTAAATTGACTGGGTCTACCCATGGGGCCTGGTTGGGCCCAGCCCGCAGAAGAAACATGAGTTTGCCTTCCTGTGGGCCCAGCACCTGCAGGAGGGGCCATACAAGTCAGGTGCATGGGCAGTGGCCGAAGGCGGGGACCTTGGCACTCTGACCCTGGCTTATCAAAGCTGGCTCTTTAGACATGGAATGTGTCCGCTCTGGCAGGGAAGGAGCCCGAGCTTGTGCGTGAGGTTGAGAGGTACCAACTAGATATAGATAGCTGGGCTCACCTTGATGCACAGCATGACTCTAGAACCAATCTCTTTGAGAGGGGCTGGACTTTATTCCACTCTGGAGTTGCCCATGGTGAGAGGTGCTGAGCTGGTGTGGGTCTACTTGTAGCCCCCCGACTTGGTGCCTGTGTGTTGGAGTTTTCCCTGGTAGATGAGAGGGTGGCTTCCCTTGAGCTACCACAGCCCAGTTGCCTCTAAATTACGTCCCCATCATTTATTCTTGTTTCCAAACTCAGAGCTCAGGCGAGTGGCTCTTTACTGCTAATTTTAAAGGCAAATGACAATGGATGTGATGATTTTCTAAGTCACTGTGGAGACGTATTGGCCTAGGTGAGGCTTGTAGTTCCTGTTAATGGGTTGAATATAATATTTTATGTTCCGTTGCTATAGCCACAGTGCTTAACTTGTGATGTAAAAATAGTCCGGCCCATTCATTTTAGCATAAATACCCCACTTCATTTCAAGACACAGACTGAGCTGTATATGTAAAACATGTCTATTTGAATGTGCCCTGGCAGAGGGAATGGTACTGCCGCTTTAAACATAATGACGGACCAGGTCGTTTGGCTGAGAATAATGGTGGTTTCGCTTTAAATCATATCACTCTCATTAGGTCTTCACACATTGGTCGTGCCTAACTGAAGATGCACTTGTCCAGATACACACACACACGCATGCCCACATACAGTTCACCCTGACGCACAAACACACATGCATACTCGTATATCCATCTTTAAAGTCATTAAGTCCCTTTGAAAAGAGGCCTCATTTGAGAGAAGCAATAAAATTTTTAATCATTTTATTACCAAAAGAGTATTTAACAAGTGGATAATGAAACGCCAAAGGCAGGTTAGCTGAGTTTAACCTTCATAGAGGAAGCCATGTATCACATGCTACCCCCCCAGGCATGGTGGGACAGAAATGTCATCCTCCATTATCCACCACACCTGAAGTGTGGCGTTGTTCGGCTGGCAGGCAGGCATCTCGCTCTGCAAGGCCAGGCTGACGGGAAATTAGGGGGAATTCAATTAATGGGCGTTTTTTACGCACCAGGGAGAGGGCACCGCGGCGCACACACGCACACACAGCTCAGCTCACGATGCACACAGACTTTTATAACAAATGTAAGACGCACATACCTCAAAGCATAACCTACACGTCTCACACTGCGAGGGTCTGCTGATGGGACAGGAGATCAGGAGGAACACATGTTCTTTCCCCAGTTAGCAGTCATCATCTTGCTTTTAACTTTCTCCTCTAAACTTTAGTTTTCTCTTCAGCCTGCCAGCAGAGAATCAGCTCTAAATGACCCCCCCCCCCCCCAATATATGATAGCATGGCTGGGTCGCTTTGCTGCCTTTCCTCAGTGGGTCAATTAAGAGGCAAATGAGGCAGAGGGGTGCACTCTCAGTCTGTCACCATAAAAGAACCATACCTTACTGCCTGCTTGCCAATTGCTCATTTAATACACTTTCAAATTGCCCTGCAGTGTACTTTAAGTGGAAGCGAGGCTGTGTTGTACCGGTGGGTGAGAAAACTAAAGGAAAGCAACAAGAGACGGGAGGGGAGTGCATCACACCGTTTACCTGTGAGAAAATGCAAAAACGAAATACATGTACTGGTTTTCTAGAAAAGCAATCACCAAGTTTTTTAGGGGATGGGAATCATCCCCACTGGATCTGATAGAACCAGTGCAGGCCCATACATTATACCTAGCAATTTCTTTGACAGACAGGAATAATTAATCGCGGATAACAACAAAATACTCTATTTTCTATAACAAGCTTCTGTGGTACTTAGGGGGACTGGCCCCCAAAGTTAATTGAAAAGTGTCCAAGATCTCATTTGCATAAGAAACACATTTAAAGGTGGGGGAAAAAAAATTATAAATAAATACGCGGCCACCTGTGAAATATGGCTTTTGGCCTGCTGGTCATTTATAACTTTGCCTTTAATTATGTGACAGGCTGGGCTTCGGCAGCTGTAATGAGCGGCTGGAGTGATGGAGAGGAGTGTGCGAGAGACATGGGGCTACAGGTCATTTAGTGTTTGAGCAGATAAACATGCACACAGACAGGCAGACAGACATCTATCTATATGTATACTGAGGCCTGCCACACATGCATGTGAGACATGATCAGGCGCACACAAATTGACTTAACCCTCAGTTTAGCCTATATTTATGAATTGTGATTTGATGACTTTAAAAAATACATTTCTACTTTTACCTCAGGCGTCAAGTTTTCTTTTCTTTGACATCACCATTGCCATTAGAAACGTACTTTTCTTTTCATTGTGTTTTGATGTGAAGCAGGTTTACTCTGACTGTAGCCCTGCTGATTGAGTTTTTTTGTGTCTTTAAAAGCAGCAGATTTGTCATATAACAGGTCAAAGTGCCTTTTCTGCTGGTGCACCCCCTGGCTGTGACAAAGGCTGGTGCTTTGCTTCACAGCAGTGTTCAGTAACTGTATAAAACTTGCCCTTTTTTATCTTAAAAGCTGAAGCTTTTTTTTTTTTGCAAAAAGAATTGTGCAAATCCCAAAGGATTAACATTCTTGGCTCAACGTTCTTGACATTAAAGTCATAAAAATAACCAGTTTTCTTCCTGTCTCTGCATTTGCCACAGTCCACGTTGCTCTGCTAGAACAAGGATTGATTTCCAACCCAATCCAACTTTATTTATAAAGCACTTAAAGTGCTGCACAGGCAAGTTAAAAAGCACAAAAGGAATAAAATACAACAAAATTTGATTAAAAAGACATAAACAGCTATGCAATTACAAAAATTAAATTAAAACAATTAAAGGAGAATCAAATAAATAACAATAATGAATTCCACATCTCACATGGTGTCAAAAGATAGGTTTTAAGCTAGGATTTAAAAACAGGCAGCGAGGAGGCCTGTCTGTCTGATGTGGAGAGCCAAACCCGCTCCACAGTTTAGGAGCTGCTACAGTGAAGACACGGTCACCTCTAAGCTTGAGCTTTGTTTTGGGTCCACTCAGGAGCAGCTGATCAGCTGACCTGAGAGGGGCGAGGTGATAAAGGCTGTAGCAGGTCGGAGAGGGAACGGTGGAGAAACCATTGAGGGAGTTAAAAGTAAAAAGAATCTTAAAAATGATCCTAAAATGTATGGGCAACCAGTGAAGTGAGGCTAAAATGGGGGAAATGTGCTTGTATTTACATGTGCCAGTTAAAATACGTGCCACAGCATTTTGCACCATCTGAAGACGAGCCACTAACCCCCACATAAAGAGCATTACGGTAATTCAGCCTAGTCGTCACCAAGGCGTGTATTAATGTTTCAAAGTGTTGATGTGGATGGATGGGTTTTATTTTAGCAGTTGCTGTAACTGGAAAAAGCTGACTGTCGAGCTTGAGATCCATATCCATTTGTGATGGTGGGCTTGATGACCTGGGCCAAGAATCACAGATCTACAGATGGAGGACCAGTGGTACCACCAAAAAAAAAAAAAAAAAAACACCACTTCTGTCTTTTTCTCATTGACATGTAAAAAGTTTAGTGCCATCCAGTCTTTGTTTGTAATTTGACTCAAACAACTTAAACAGTGCAGTGTAACTGAAATCAATTTTTGATCAAACTTTTATTTATTTTTTATTCACGTGAAGCATTTAGACCAAAGCTTTTTAAACGCTACCAAACATTCTGTGGCAAAATTTGAGGCGACTAAGTCAGGTAGATGTAACAGAGCTTAAAGCAGGTGCATCAAACTAAAGACAGGGTAGGGTGGTAAATTTACAGCCCCCCCATCGTCCTTGCTCCCTCCCTACCTCCTTTCTCTTTTATGCATAAAGAAAACAGCTTGCATTGCCCTGCAGGTACTACCAGAGCGCTGCGGCGCCTCGCACCGCCTCCACATTCACCTTCACTCCATCTCTGTGGTCACTTCCCGGTAGAGTTTGAGTCGTAGTGGCTGTATGCTTGCCAGGGTGGTTTTTCTTTCTGTCTCCAGACCCCCCACCCCTTTTTAAAGAAAATGTAAAAAAAAAAAAAAAAGAAGCTTGTGGAGAATGGGAGGGAGGGAGTCAGGGTAGGCTCCAAGCATGCCTCAGAACAGTCCACAAAGTCCTATAATAGGCTAAAGAAGGCTCCATTTCACTGGTTCACCCTCCAGAAATGTTACAAGATAGACAAGCAAGCAGGGGCTAATCCCTGGGATGAAATTAGCAGCGGAGGAGTTAGCGGCAGGATGGACGGCTGATAGAAAGAGAGGGATGGGGAGCTGGGGTGGGTACCTGAGCCCTGCTAGAGGCAACTCGTCTACAGGGATAATTACAAGATGCTCCTGGGGTTTGTCTGTGTGTCCGTTGGCTATACTGGGCTGGCCGTCATTTTTTGATGGCTCTATTTTCAACTACTAGTTCTCTCCATCTGTGTGTGCCGCCCTTTCTTTCTGTGTCTCCAGTGCTTTAGATACATAGTAAAAGCTATTAAAATTGAAATTGTTCTAGGGGCAGTGAGAGAACGGGGGAAAGAGGCGACACTCTCAACCCCCCTGACAGACTTTAATATTGGCTGTACAGTTATGTGTGTGTGTGTGTGTATGAACATTTCCTCTTATTTGAACAAAAACGAACATCTTGTCTGAAGCCTGGTTTTGAGGAGAACATCTTCAGAAGACTTTATAAAAGTTTGTGGTTATCTGATCCAGGAGCTTTATCTGATGCTATTTTTTTAACAACACAGTCAAATTCTTCAATTTGGAAATCCTCGTCACAAATGGACCTAAATGCCTCATCACTGGTAGGGATAACATTTTACATTTTTATAAAGAAGGATACTGAATCTCGTTTTGAACACGAAGATGTGAACAGATTACTGTACTGTCTGTACTGTAAAAATCCTTAACCTCTTTGGATATTCGTTTTATTTCTGTATTTATATTTGTAATTTATTTCATCAAATGAATAGTTTGTGTTTGTAATTATTCTGTCTTTACATGTGGTTTCTGTTGCTTTGTCTTTCCTCTGAGAGAAAACCTGATGACCTCCATCCTGGACCTGCCATTGTGTATCTGTTCCTCTCAAACCCAGCTGGTCGAAGCAGATGCCCGCTTGTCCTGAGCCTGGTTCTGCTAAAGAAGTTTTTCCTTTCCACTGTTGCCTCTGTGCTCGCTTAGAATGGGAGACTGCGATGAAGTGAAAACTCAAAACAATATGCTGGCTCCTCGGATAAATAACATTATTAACTGACTTTTTATGTATGTGAATGTTTCTGTTCAGTGCTCCGAGACGACTTCCTGTTGTGATTTGGCGCTATATAAATAAACTGAATTGAATCGAATTAACCCCTTTTATTTATTTATTTTTTTACAAAACTACAAAATTTATTTTGGAGACTGTGAATAAAAAGTTTTTGATGCTGAGGTGTAATCTAAAAGTAAACAAACTCTTTACTTTTTTATTGTCCTTTCTATACTTTTCTCAGTACATTTTTTTATACAATTTAAATGTAAAAAAAGTTCAGAATGGATTTATTTTTAATTAATTTTTATTTTTCATGGACAAGTTTTCATCCTTTTCCACAGTTGGTCAATGGTGAGAGGTGAATAAGGATGCGTCGATCTTTGACTAGTTCACTGACCCCTCACTGGGGAACCAGTGACTTTGAAAGTGTAACCCCCCCCCCCCACACACACACACACACACACAGAACACTGTAACAAACAGCTCGGAGCTTATAAGGAATAAGGCAAAAACTTTCGCTGGGGTCTGCATTGCATCAAAATAATCATCTTCAGATTTTTCATGCATAGATACAAAACATTATAAAGTGTATTTATAAAGATAAAACCGATACAAAGTGTATGCAAATGTACTGCATTTAAACTACTGTATATTCTCTTTAAAGCTGTTGCTGTGGTAGCTTGGTGGTCTGTGCTGCAGTCTTTGTATTGCCTTTAAAGCAACTCAAATATTAGTTTTTCACTCACAGTAATTCAGATTGATGAGTTATTATTAGCTGCTGACTTCTTACCTTAAGCTGCTGTATACGCATCTGCTCACAACAGACTCATGTTCAGGCTGCTGTTTTACATTATTATTGTTAGTGTATAGCTTAGATCATTGTACTGTATACTGTTTTCTTTTTTATAGTTTATATTATTGCTATGTTGGGTGTAACTCGGACCTTGAGTACACAGTTTAGTTCCATGTACCACATGTGATGCAAATGACAATAGTAAGTCATCTTGAATTACATCTAGACTTTTAGAATTGCTTGTAGAAGACTGCAGCTCCATTGATTTTTTTTTTTTTACATCCTTGTTGATAGGAATCAAGAAGCAGTCATCCCTCAGTTGATAACTACCTCTTATGTGTATTGCTCTGACAAACAAAAGTGTTTTTTTTTTTTTTTTGTAAGAAAAAACAAACTAAAGAATAAAAACGGAAACAGAAATGAGCAGCAGCTGCGGTTTTCTTCATGGCGCCTGTAGATGGAGCTCCATACAAATAAATGGCACTGAATTGTAACAGGGAGACCATAGCACAGAGTGAGAAAGAAAAATAATAATAAAAAAAAAAAAAATAGAATAAGAAAGATGAAGTGTGTGTATCTGTGTGCTTTACAGTACCTGATGTTACAGAATAGTCTAATGGCCGTCCTTCTTTGTCTTTGAGCCGGCAGAGTCATCCAGAACATTCAGCTCCAGAACAAGCATGCATAAAGTGAAGTAATAAACAACAACAACAAAAAAAAGAACATACTATTTCATACAGAGAGATGAGGCCGGGATGACATTTTTCTTCAGATAAACGCAGCCTCTCACTTAGCTCACAAATTCACACTAGCACTTGGACGGCAGGTTCCTGTGGTTTCACTTGGTTTAAATATTGTTGTCTTTGTGTTTCAACTGTCTACGAGGTAAATAGAACAAGCTGGGAGTAATTCAGTAATATCTTTGTACCTGGAAAGGATGCAAAACAGAGTTGTAGCAGACAGAAATATAGTCCCCCATTTTTCCTGATATTTTCCATTTTTACTATATTTAAAAGCTTTAGTGTTAAATATATAATTTAACTCTACCATTGTGCAGCTTTCACCCTTACTGTAATTAGGAAAACAAATAACGTTGAATGAAAATGAAACGTTAAAATGCATTTCTTTTTTAACTGTTATGGTAAATGAACTTACTCAGCATCAAATGATGAGTTGTCTTGACAGCAGTGGGCAGATGTGTTGCTCTGTAATTAAGTTAAATAAAAAGCCTAAAAATGTCATGGCCTAGTTGATCTGATTCAAAAAGCTTTTGTAACAGTTTGTGTTTAATTTTCTAAGAGAAAGAAATGTCACTAAACTATTGGATATTATAAATGAATTCCTCCTTTAAAAAAAAAATCACAAAACCTTCAATAAATTAAACATTTAGGTGATTTTATTCTGTTTTCTCTGTCGAGTTGTTTTTTTGTTTTTTTTCACACTGAATGAAGATGTTTGAGGGTGAATTTGGTTTATCCTTTATTAGGGGCAATGACCTTCATCTGATCGGGATTCCAGTTTATTAATAGAGATGCAGATGTGACCAAAAAACAAGCTCACTATTCTTTGTTCTGATTGGATGTGTACTGTACATCCCCCCCGCCCCCCCAAAATGCATTCCCAGATAAATAAAAAAAAGGAATGTGTGTAAGCAGATTTTTTTATTTAAATTATTAACAGCTAAGCTTTTCTCACTGAATAAAATATACATATTTTATCAGATAAATAACACTAATCTTGAAGTTTATTCTAGTGCATTTTAAACAAGGTCATTTTGATGTGTTTTAGCTGACATTTGTCGTTAGTGAACCTCAGATGATCAGATGTTTGGCTCATAATTCAAGCACGTGCGAGGGAAAACATTCGAAAGCGTCAGCGTGGAGCTGTGAGCCGAAGGGGGGGAAAAAAAAAGAACATTTGGTTTTAGGAAAATATACATGGGCAGAAATGACAAAGTCAAAAATGTAATCTTTTAAACATTTAGTTACTGATTATAATTGCAGAACACTTTTGGAGCATATGCTCCCTCGCAGCAGATAGACCAGGCAGTTTAATGTGAGCTGCAGGTGCACATGTGTCGAACCCTGCACTGAAAAGAGGTGCCCTTGACAATGACTCAGCCTTTATTAAGGCTCTCTGTCATTATTTAATTTAACCTACTTATGCTCTTGCTACACCAGAAACCACAGTAAAAAAAAAATAAACCTTGTAATTTGTGTGTGCTCGTAAATCCTGTGATTGGACAAAGGGCAATTTAACAATTAAAACAAAAATCTTTTTTTTTTTTTTTTTACGTTCCCTGCATAAACAGTTTACTCGTTGAATGTAGGTAACTTGAACATTTTAATCATTCTTTCTTGTAGAGGAAGTTCTTTCATTTGCTGCCTCCAGGGAGGTCAGAGGGAGAGGTTAACGATAAAATGACACACATGGGAGCCACTCAGGTTGCAGCGTCTTGCTCAAGGACACTACAGCGAGGAAAACTCTTTACCGTCATGGGGAAACTCGACCCTTTACACACTCTCAAATTTAAATAATTTGTAAAACAATGCAAACTTTACTAAATATTTTAACAATATATAGAAGTAAGTAAAACAAAAGACTTCATTTGATCAAACTGTGTCTGTTCAACACCAGTTTGACCACTGCCGGACTTCATACGAGTCATTTAGAAAACTTTTTTTTTTTTAAAGCATTCTCAATCTCATATTTTTTCCTTCTTGCACTTGCGAGCAATAATTACGTTTTAAGTCCTTTCGTATGCCGTTAAGATGGACTTTGACCTAACTGTCAGCACCTCCATTCCCCCTCAAGCCGTTTCACACATACATGCACATGTGCACAAACACTGCTGGCTCTTTGGCTCTCACCATTTCACTGTTCTGCATGTCCAGCTCAGCACAGCTGGAAATAAAAACAGCATCAGAGATGGCACAACGTTAAGAGTCCACTTGTGTTTTTAACTTTAAAGATTTCCATTTGGCTTCTTTGTTGTTGCTTTTTGGCTATTATGAATGACTGGTGAAAACAGGATCCTGTATAAACATTTAAATCAGTTTATTGACTTCTAAAATTGTGACAACTTGTGACAGCAGTATGTAATGTGAAGAACTGTATTTACTCTATTATTTTTGATTGGT
>JARVGQ010000759.1:17757777-17768541 GCA_031762355.1 Hypsolebias martinsi | reverse complement strand
AAATTTGAGCTTTGCGCGTACATGCCCTGCGGGGCTACGCATCTGCCTCTGCGTACGGACGGCGTAGAGCGGCGTACAGCCGAACGCAGAGCTATACTGGGGGCTTTAGATTTTTTTTTCTACTGGGATTATTAAGCATGCATCAGGATGTACCTGGACCTGTCAGTCTATGTTTGTTTCTCCTTCCTGTCCTCTCAAACCCCAGCCGGTTGAAGCAGATGACCATGCATCCCCAGCCTGGTTCTACTGGAGGTTTCTTCCTTTTGAAAGAAAGTTTTATCTTTCCACTGTTTCCAGCGTGCTTGCTCAGGATGAGAAACTATGAAGTGAAAATACAATGCAATCTGCTGGCTTCCTTAGATAGATAACTTTACTAACTGGCTTTTGTAATGTATGTGAATGTTACTGTAGAGTGCCCTGATACAGTATAAATTATTTTGTGACTTGACTTTATATAAATAAATTGAATTGAAAACACAAAATAAATAAATAATAATAATAATAGTAATATTGTAGAAAATAAACACAATTAAAATAAGGCATTTCTAAATTGCACCAACAGAACATTTAAGAAAGTTTGTATACTACAACTGCACTTTTATCACTTTTTGCATAACTGTCAAGGAATGTTTGAACCTTTTCTAAATAAGACAGTTTACATTATTGAACTTCAAGAAACACAAATTAAAGAGCACAACTGTCATGTAAAGTCTTAACATATCAGTAAGTGATACTACACTATTGCTTTCAAACCAAAAATAAATATTAAACTGCATGACTGAAAACTTGTTCATTTTTTTTTTGCAAAATGTTATGCAACAGATTCATTTTAGTATTATTTTTTCAGCAATTTCACACAAATAAACTGTGAACTATTGGCTATATTCACAATATTATGAATGAAATTTGCTTTGTTTGGGCACAATCAATGGTGGGGTTTACTTAACAAAGTAATTGTATTAGGTGCTTTATTAGATGCATCCCTGGCTCAGCAAGAGAGACAAGAGATTCCCCCGCCCCATCCCCTTCCTCTTCTTTCACAACCTGTTTGACAGACCTCAGCAGAAGCTACAAGCCCTGCACCTGGCGGAAGGTGCCCACTTCCCACAAGTGGGGGATAGGAAACTGATACATAGGCTAAACAAGTTATATGAAATTATGCAGGGTTTTTAAAGGGGAGGATGGGTACAGGTGCTCGTTCCACCCTTGATGAGATGCCACCCTGGGTATCTGTTTATATTGCCCATATCATTACCACCGGATGGATGGATGGATGCAAATACAAATGACATTTGTGATTGTTTACATCAGTTTTTTTTTTTCAGTAGTTTGCAACATAATGTTACCTCTCAGAGCAAAATTACAACTAACACTTCTATAGACACAAGAAAAGTTGAAATCACAAGCACAGTATATCTGAATCAACATTGACAGCATCCAGTTAGATCAAGCAATGCAGGTAAGGATGGAATATCACCATGTACAATTTTTATCACTATGCTGATCTAGATTGGCCACTACACAACGCTTGATGATCCATGAGCAACTCTGAATGTTAGCACAGTGCAATTATTTAGGTTAATGCTGCGTTCACATTTTTTATTTGAATAATGAACTACAATATTCTTAAGTGTCATTTTGTTGGGCATTTTAAATTGATGTACAAACATGCAGAGCTACACAACTTCGTTAAAACGGCATTTTACAAACACTTCTTGATGCAAATGGTTCACCAAGCTCTTAGGAGCAGGATCTTACTCTGTCAATCTCTGATGTCAGCTGGAGGAGACCCCATCCACCTGCCCTCATACTTATTTATTGACACTTCCTGGAGCCGTGTGAGTTTGTCCCACTGTGGCTGCTCTCTTCTTCCCTTGCTCCTCTCACTCTCTCTTGTTTCACTCCTCTTTTCTGGGCAATTGGCTCCGGGTGCTGAAGGTGGGGAGTAAGAGGATGGGGTGGAGCTACTGGGAACTTTGTTCGTGTGTGTGTGTGTGCGTGCATGCATGTGTGCGTGCGTGCGTGTGTGTGTGCTGGGAAGTGAGCTAATAAAGGACGGTGATCCATGAAAGGCCTTGAGCAAAGACACAGTCAATTACCTAATGCCTGGACCTGACTGCAGGGTTCCATGCTCACACGTTCTCTCACTAACAATCGTGTACACACACACACACACACTCATGCATACACCTCATTTACGTATACATGTAGATCGAGCAGTGGAGGGCATAGCTCAAGATTGGGTGTATCTGAGTGGGTGGGTGTACATATGCGTGTGATGGAGAGCGATGATTTATTAAATTGCTGTCACTTTTGACAAATTTGTACAACCAGAGTTGATGGTTTGGGCTCTACTGTTTCACCTTTTTTGAGGAGAGGACTGATCATTTGTGACCAAATCCAGGAACCATTTTAAACCAATGTATGCCATCAGTTTGATTGTGATGAATTTGAAGTAGCTTCATGACCAAATGTTACATAGTTGGGATTACTATTCAACACTAATTAAAACTAACAGTTGATTTACTTTAAAACTTCACAGTATAAGAAAACAACATTCCTTCCCTTTCACAATATTAATTTATGTACTGTATTCTATTATAATTTCAATATTTAACTGCAGCCTAAAATACAGTAAATCCATCCATCCATCATCTTTTACCCGCTTCTTCCTTTTCAGGTTGCGAGGGTCACTGGTGCCCATATCCAGCAATCAGTGTGCGAGAGGCAGGGACACACTGGACAGGTCGCAAGTCCATTACAGGGAAAATACCGTAAGTCGTATGGAGCAATTGCTTATTTGATGGAAAAGAAAAGTAAGAGTGATTTCTTTGCCAGAAATTTGATGAAACTTTTATGTCCTTTAATCATTATTTTTCATCAATGTAAATGATAGCCATTTCGATACACAGTGTTTCCTCAGAACAAGCATCCTTATCTTACACTTGCACTGCTATGGTTTGATGCTAGGTTTTCTTTCTCTGTTGTGTCTGGCATGACCTTTAAAATGGTGGTGTGATTGTCAGTGCCAACAGTTCTCATAGTCATGAAAATCATTCATTTAACCTTTACTTAAACAGGTTAGTCCCATTGCGCCACAAGGACTCATTTACAAGAGAGACCTGAAATGCTGGCTTGCAAGTGGAAGGAGCTAGCAAACATTTGTGGAGGGCTAAAACAAAACAAAATTATGTTGCACAATGGACAGTCAAACAGATCATCACCCACAAATTAGGCTTTAAGAGTTACATATTCAGTAAATTACAGTGGGAATAGCAAAATACCATTATGTAGATGCATAATGTTTTTAATTTTTTTTTTTTATTTGAATTTTCCTGCCTCCAGAACTCAGAAATCTGGAATGGCACAATTTCAGAACAAATATATATTCATGAATAACTGTCACCTCTTTTGTACTTTTATCGTACTTTCCACCGCACCGCCCTATAAGTTGCATCAGTGCAAATATGTCTAAAAAAGTGGAAAAATCCATAAATATGTTGCTTCGCCGTAAACATCGCCTCTATTATGCGTCACCGCTGACAACCCGGAAATGTGGGCCGAACCCAGAAATGTGGGCCGTTGTTGTGCACAGGAGGACTTTAACAAGAATTAAACAAGATTAACACTTAAAACAATTATTTGTTTGCTCGAAATTATAGTAAAGATGTGTCTCAGTCTAACGTTTGCTTAATAAAAGGACTAACAGTCAAATCAGCTGCATTTTGCCAGGGCGGTGCAGCTGGTTTGACAGTTCCAAGCAGCGAGCAGAACAAAGGTGGGGAAGTTAAGGCAAGCCGATTGTGTCAATAATAGCTGGTGAGCTTTCTCATTCACCCAGGACATGGTAATTTCAAAAATGTTAAATTCAAAAACAATAAAGTATAAAGTAAAGCGTGATAAGTAAAGTCCAGTTGGTTTTGACTTGGACTTGTTTGAATTTGTCATTATAGCCATGTTTACCTATTACATGATACAACGGCATGCCTTATTGCTACTACTACTCTGCTGTCATCTAGTGGCTGAAAATGGTACTGCTCAATTTTTTTCAGTCAGAATGAAAGAAAACGGTCATACCTGAGCCCAAAATTGGTTTATAAATATGGGGGGGGAAAATCCATAAATATGTTGCTTCGGCCTATAAGTCGCAGGGCATGCAAATTATGCAAAAAAAAAAAAAAAAAGTGATTTAAATGCCGAAAGTATGGTAATAATTCTGTTGTGTATCTTATGCATTTTATTTTGTGTTTCATACCCTTGTCTTAATGTCTTTTGCCTTTAAAACGTTTTTATTGCAACTACAATAACCATCTGAGGACAGATGTTACAAAATAGCTATAAACACTACAAACTATGACATTTGTTATTGTAATAACAGTTGACCTTTTGCAGAAAAACAAACAAAAATAAAAGGAAGCTAAACTATAGGGCCAAGGGGCAAGTATTGCAGGCTCAGGTGACAAACAGTTACAAACTGGTGAATTTGGACAGGATGAGCCCATTGAGCAAATCTTGACATTAGCTTCTCATTTCATTGGCTCATGTAGTTTCACTGGTTCCTCACAGCAGATACAAATAAGCTGGAGAGCTCACTTTGTACATATTCAGGAATATTTTCACAGAGTCTGGGACATACTGTAGATGTTGTCTGTCATCTTTATTCCATGTTGTTTCACAAAATTAAATCAGAATTTGTCAACTGTATGGCTGATTGGGTTAGTTATCTGTAATGATGTTGAGTAACTTTTATTTGTATTTACCTAATATGTTATTTTATTTATCTTTTATTTCATTTGTATTTTAGTTTAACATCTCAGGTCTTTTTATTTAATTTTGTAGTGTTGTTGCAAGGAGGACCAAAGAATGAACAAAGCTTGCTGTCCTAAATAGCATAGAGATGTAAAATAAATACCAATAAATAATGTATATACTGTATATATTTATGTGTCTGTATTTTTGATAATGTCTCCTCTAAAAGCTGATGTATAATTTATGATATCAAGTGACAAAATGAAAAAGGTCTGTCTAATAAAAGACTAAAATGTTAACAAAACTGACAAAAAAGAAAATCTGGTGCTGGGTGGTCCTTATTAGTGCAGTCATGAAAATTAATGCAAGACAAATCAAACGGAGGGTTAATAACAGCACTACACCGCCCCACACACACAAACACACAGAGAGCTCAGTAGATTAGCCTGAGTGATAATGAGTTTACAGTCAAGTGTTTCAACAAAGACACACACGAACGCACACACACACACACACACACACCAAACTTTTGCTCAATTCCCAATTAAAACTCTAGGCTTTGAACTTAGGTAATTATACAGAAACACTGTCCAGTGTGAACCTTGTTCATTCTTAAAGTATTATCTAATTCTAAACTTACAAACCAGAAAATATGTTTAAAAAAAATGCAGTGTTTTATGAATAAGAAACTCCAGTTGATCCACTAAAAATGCATTTAGTTTTAAAAACGTTCAGTGGCGTAAATGTTTTATTGTAAGGCTTGTGAGGTTAACTTTTTGCACTGACAATTAACTTAAATTGCTTTGTGCTGTTTGAGGTGACCTTCAGTTGTTGTTTGGTGTTAAAAAAAAAAAAGGAGGGAGCATAACGGGGAGCGATAGAGGAAGGGACAGAGACCCCGTCCTTGCTCCTATCACTACAGGATCAGTGGCCTGGCCTGACCACTTCCACAGCCAGCACCTCAACCTTATCCATCACCACTAGATAGTTATCACACCAGGGACGGAAGACATGTGAGGTGTAGGGGTGATTGCAACAGAAAAAGGGACTTCCTGTCCTGAAAACACACCCTAAACCAAACAAACAAACAAAAGACAGGGAGGCAAAGACAAACATCTATATTTAAGGATACACAATGAATCTTGCTGTCAGTACATGAGCCCTTAATGGCACAACTAATGGCCTCAATCACTCTACAGCCATCTGGACTGTGTGCGACTAAATGTGGTAAGTGCATCTAATAAAATAACACTATGGCTCATATCTGCTTGCTTATGTTATTATATTTTTTAAAAAATTCAGAGTGCTTTGCCACTCTAAAAAGAGGTAAAGGGCATAAAAAAACACAACGTGAAAAAAACAAATCCAAATATGACGTCACACTATGGTCATAATGCAAAACTAGACTAAAACACACAGCACTCTTCATGGCCTCCTCAAATGCCTGCATTTTGACTTCTGCAACTGCTATAGCTGCAGCTCTTTTTGCCACTTAAAGCACCAGGAAACACTAGGAACAGTCGAGCCTTATGACCGTGTCCACCAATTCTCAGGACAGTCAAGAATATTTTTCTAGACACAAGTCCTTAAAATGCATTCTGCAACTGCTTCAGAAGTGGTTTTAAATGATGCCTGTGATGTTCCATGTTCCAGTATAGCATGGAAAGTGTTTGTATGACTACAAAATTGTACAATGTGCAACCTTAGCACAATTCAATATTTTTAACGGGGCTGTAACGTGGAACGTTCAACCGTTTTCTATACCTGCTTGTTTCCTCTTCTGGCTCACGGGGAGTTGGTGCCTAGCTCAAGTTGTTACTGGTTAGGCTGCCATTCTGTCACAAACACAGAAATAAAAAAAGGCAAATAACCATTCACACTTTGACCTTGAGCAATATAGAATGTTCAGTTGACCAAGACTGTGAGAGGAAACTTGAATATCCATGCAACATTTATTTCATAGAGTCAACATATAAAAATATGTACAAGAACTACAAAAAATAAAATAATAAATAAAATAAAAAATAAAATCGGTTTAAACAATAAATTTTTATTTAATTGTTCAAATTAATCAGTGTTTGTTTAACTCATATTGTACTGGTGCGGAATGTCAATGGTAGATTAGCACATAACCTATTTAAAAAATACACATTGTGGAACACAAACAAACATATACCGGTATACATATGTTACATGCCGTATATGTCAAAGTTTGTGTGTGTGTGTGTGGGGGGGGGGCATGCATCACTATGTGACTCCAAAAAAACGCTATCTACAATTGTTTAATGTTTCTTTCTAGTCTAAAATGATTTTAAGGGCTGTTAGAATCAACAGTCAAATCCCATGGGCAACACAGATTTTTATTAGTATGACACAACTAATACCGAGTCAGACCTCTTGCTTACTTAAGTTTTTGTGTTTAATTCAAACTTCTCCCACATCTGTTATAATCATAGCGTTGACCATCTTCACCTGCTGTTTCTTGCTTGTAATGGGAGGTAGTTTGGGCCTTAAGTCACAAGCTCTAGTGTTTTTGATCCATAGGGGTTCAGGAGTCCCAGAGAAACTAGGTCTTGCTTGGTCAGACATGTCCCTGAAACAACCTCGATGTCTGGAGGCCAGCCTAGTGGGGGTCTGATACTTGACCTCCCTCAACAGTAGCTCCATCTCATGAGGGGCTGGTCTAAATGGAGAGTTGAAAACTCCTGGGGACTGAAAAAGAAGAGACAGAGAAAGAGGTTAGCACAATATTAATCTTAGACACAGGTCATTGCTAGAAACTGTGCTCTGTAACAGAATGCATACATATTATATTTGGGGCAAAAAAAAAAATTATATAACCACGACAAATTATGATTTTAAGTGAATTTTATTTAGGAATTTATTGCTAATTTAATTTAATGTTTATTTATTTAGAAATGATGAGTTCAGTGTGACTATGACTTAATTTGTTTGATGTTAGATGTTGAAGCAAATATTCACCCTTTATTTAGCTTTGTTAAACAAATCCAATATCTAAAAGTATTCACACCTATCCTCACCACTCATTTACCATCACAGCAACAGCTTAAAAATATAATTTAAATATTTGCATGTTTTTCCATCTGTTGGAGGTTGGAAGGTACCTTATGTTATCAAATATTCTTCAGTCAACAAGAGTTTAAGAATGCTGAGCAAACCAAAAATCTTGTTTTATTTTATGAACCATTTCCTGATCACATTGCATGTTTATAAATCTTGTCTTGAGGTTCAATATTGCCCAAAAAAAAAGCACATTGTTGGAGATTTTCCTCAGAATTTTAATGTATTTTAGTTGCATAATGACAGTCTTAAACCCATTTTCTTTGCCCTCCTGATAAAACCTAATTGTGACACAAGTGTATCAAGTTAAGCTTGTTAAGTTAAAGACAGGTAACAATATGGACAAACTTCAAGGAAGGGTAAGGGTAAATAGACTGTACTTTCTAGGCAACCAGGTGGCTCAAAGTGATTAGTGTCCTGCCCAGGCACACTTTGACACATGACTGCATACCGTACTGATGGAATCAAACCTCAGACTCTCTTGTTAAAGGACGACTGCTTTAACAGCTGAACCAGCCGAACCAGGAACAACTTCACATTTATTCTCACACCTGGATAAACTCTAAACAATGTAAAGTAACCAAGAATGGCCACAACTAAACAGATCCAGATTAAAAATCCAAGGTATAAAACAAAAGTGCCTTGATCCTTTTCCCTATCCTATTTCATATTAGACAATCAAATTATTGTTCATTTGATGCTAAAACAGTCTATGTTTACATGGAACATTTAACAACAGCACACTTTACTCTCAATTACAGTTAAAGGAAGAACAGGTATCAGCACTACCTCACCCAGTTTGTGATGTAAATATTTGCACAAGTGCACTTTCATTTACCCTTTATTTATCCAGGTAGTCTCACTGAGCCACAAGAACTCATTTTCAAGAGAGACCTGTTAGGGAGCAGATGGTGGGGGTTAAGGGCCTTGCTCAGGGGCCCAGAGTAGAGTGAATGAGGGCTTTATGTAGTCTTGTGTCATTACTGTACTTTTGTGCTGCTGCACATGCTTGCACACATACCCTTTGTTAGTATTGTGAAACCAATATTTTTTTATGTAGCACCTAGTTCAGGGAGGAACACCGTTTCATTTCACTGAGTACTATGCATGATATGTGGTTGAAATGACAATAAATAGGCTTAAACTTTAATTTGAATCCTTTGGCTATGTTTGCTGTCATTAAATCAGATTTATTATCACTACTCTTATAAGTACTGTACTGATAAGTACTGTATTCTATCATAACTATATACATTTATACAATGAAAGAAATGTGAACACCTTTGGCACCAAAAAAGCCAATTAGCAAATCAAACATAAACTAAACTACGATTATGGCATTTAAGCATGATGTCACAAAAGTGCCAATTGTTAATATCCAGATGCAGAAAGAGGGCCACCTGCATCATGGAGGACCCCACTCACCCAGCACGCACACCTTTTGCCCCACTCCTCTCAGGCAGGAAGTTGCAGCGCATTAAGTGTAGACCCACTAGACTGAGGAACAGCTTCTACCATGAAGCTGTTAGACGAATATCTGACCAGGATCATCACTGTAAGGCCATTATAATTGGAGATCTGACGCTTTATCTATGCTGCTGATTTCTTACACATAAGCTGCTATATTCATACCCATCTGCTCACAGCCGATTCATGTTCAGGCTGCTATTTAACACACCGTATTATACTATATTATTATTGTTTAACGTACATCTATAAGCATATACTGTTTCCTTTTTATAGTTATATTTTTACTATTTTGGGGTGTAATTGGGATATCAAGTACACAACTTCCTTCCACTTCATGTGATGCAAATAACAAAGTCACCCTGAACCTTGAAATTTGAATTATGACAAATGTAAGATTTTAAGTTATTTTCATTGTGGCTGTGGTGCAGTGGTAGGGTGACCAACTTGGGACCAGAAACTCACAGTTCCGCTCCCCACAATGCCCACATGTTGTGGCGTCCTTGAGCAAGACACATAATCCCTAACTGCTCCCTCCCTGGGTGTTTACATAGCTGCCTGCTGCTCCACCTGGGTGTATCTCACATGTGATGGGCTAAATGCAGAGCACAAATTTCATCGTTATATAGCAACATAAAATGATGACAGTACACAGCATTTTCACTATTATAAAGAATCTGTGTGGAAGGTTTTTTTTTTTTAAATATTATTTCACAAAATCCTAATCTGCCATTGCACATCATACAATCTACAGTATATAAAGTAGAACCAAACCTTTTGCGATTAATTTTAGAATCTATACTAAAACTTTAATGCTTTATTAATTATAAGTGAGCTGTTTTGATTGGAATGAATTCAATAGAACAAAATTTTATGTGACTGAATTTAATTTTGAATTTTATTTATTTCTGTAGTATCCAAAATTAGCCAAATAAGATATCACAACATAATACAATGTCTGTCAGGAAGACAGCACACTTCTTCAAACTGACAGCTTCTAAAACTTTGTGTGCCACAGATAAGACACTGACTACTTACTACTGACTGACTGATTGAATGAATGAATGAATGAATGAATGAATGAATGAATGAATGAATGAATGAATGAATGAATGAAAAAACTAACAAGCTTCACATGCAAATGTGACAAATTCTAAATCTTTATTGCTGTACATGCATTTAAACATAAACAAAACTTTGCCTAATCATTTTTAAATTTGGTAGAGATAAGCTGCAGACAATAATTATTCAAATCACAGTGTTCTGTCTGCCTGTGCGTTAATTACCAGAACAAAGCTTTAAGTCAGAGGGACTCTTTATCTACTTTATATGCTAATAACACTGCTTGCTATTTAAGCCACTCTAAAGGACTTGGACAATATGAGAGTATTGTACTAACTACATTAACTAAAACATTTATGTTTGAAAATATATATCTAATCTAGTTAATAAGTAAATGTTTCATTC
>JARVGQ010000759.1:17744261-17757596 GCA_031762355.1 Hypsolebias martinsi | reverse complement strand
ATTCTTTCAACACTTTGCCGGGGATGTTGTCTGGGCCGGTTGCTTTGTGAGGGTTGATCCTCCTGAAAGTACTCCTTTCAGGAGGAGCACAAACTCGAGGCTGAACTTAAGGCTTCAAGATGCAGTTCAGAAACTGACAGATACTTTATTCATATTGACACATATTAACACTAATTATGAGGCAGCTGCAATAACACTATTGAAACACTAGTGACATACAAACAACATAAACATATTCACACATAAATTGCACAACTTTAAAACACGCACACTGCCACACACACACAAACATACACACACACACGTATCAAGCTAGCTATGAGAAGAGCAATGATGTTGACCCCGAGAACACAGCAACTCCGTCTCTGTCAGAGGGACTTGGGGCCTTTTGGTAAGTTGTGCGCAACTATTGGTGTGTGTGTGTGTGTGCGTGTGTGTGTGTGGGCCTAGGGTTCTAAATGTGTGGAAGGATGAACTGTGTGGGAGAGTCATCTATTCACAGCTGACAAGGTCAGAGCTACTAAGGGAAAGGTACCCCTGCCATATGCAGAGAAAGAGAGAGGGTATACAACCCATACACTGTAAATAAATATACAATTAAACACAAAACTTAAAGCATCTTTACATAATTCAAATATCTTCCATATCTAAAATTTATTAAAATTAAGGGTATGTGATAAGAAAGCCAAGCGGGACATAGTAATTTAGATGATGACAATGCAGGTTGTAAAAACATGAAGGAAAGAGGTGAAGGAAGACAGAAAAAGTGAGAGGAGTCGTGGTGCTGAATCAACAGTGACCAGTGTGCTTTGTCTTCATTATGATCCCAGAGGGGAGTCACAGAGATTTGTAGATGCCACACACACACACACACATGCACACACAGACACATGCACCTGTGCCCAGGGAAGCAGTAAAATACTCCCCTCAGCACATCAGAACCACGAGGACACACTCATCTCCACACAGCCCACTTTGTTGACAAAATAAAAGGAGGAAGTTTTTCCCCCCCTCAATGTAGCCAGTCTCTTGAGGACATCCCCAATACTTATTACCTGTCTAAAGTCATGTGATTCCCAGATATTTGACTTTCAGGCACATATGAGGGCATGAGTGAAAAGGTGAAATATTTATACCATCAAATTGCCACTTTAACGTAATTTTCAGAGCATGTTTAGTGTTATTACCAATAAATAGACTATTGTTTCTTTTTTTTTAAGCTGAAAGCCAAATAATTTGTCAACATCTCTTTGCACTTAATGAGCAGTGGTTACGCCTTACAATAAATGAGAAACTTGGAATAACACAATTTGTACTTTGTAAATTAAAGCGCTGCCACCAAAGAAAAACAAAAGTTGTAAACTACAACATTTCTGTGAATGCAACTATAAAATAAACACAATCATATGAGGATTTTTGTTTTTATTATTTACTTTTTTACATAAAATGCACAGATATTTTAGTCTTTATTATATGTGACCTGTTATGGAAAAACAATTTGGAATGTGCATCAGTACCATTTAAAAAAAAAAAAAAGGTGAAAAGTGATTTTGCCATAATTGAGATTACTATAAAATTGAGCTCATAAAGACACCATCCAGTTATCCCAGTATGTGTACACCATATTTTCTTTCTGATTTGCCTTTAAAACGGTTTTCTAATAGGCATATCTTGTTCTAATCTGCATCTAGTGCACATTCCAACTCATATTATAGATATTATGCCAGATTAATTAAGTGATCACTTATTGACTATTTCTCCGTATAAAATGTTAACTTTTTTCCACATATTTCTAGTCATAAATGAATTTAATTGTAGTTTTGAATATAGACCAATGCAAAACATGATTAAACACACCTTTCAGTGTTTCTTTACACCAACCTGCTTTGTGCTGACGAGGTGATGTAACCGATGAGCTTGGTAGACTTTGGCTGTCTGCTCTTTTAACATCTTCAGATATTCTCTCTCTCTTCTTTGGAGTTCCTGGATTTCATCAAGCTCCCTCCTACAGAAAATACAAAACATTCACAAAAACTGTAAACTTAGGTTAACCTTCTTATATTTAATACGTTTTAAAGTTTATGGGAAAAGTAAAAAAAAAAACATTTATTAAAAAATTTAATAAAGCTTATTTTAGTGAAGATGTTACAATACTGTACAGTATATCTAAAATCTATGTTTACTCTGTTGTTTGTCAATAGAAATATATTTAAGGTTCTTCATCCATTTAGTTTATATTCTAGTACATAAAATAATAAACTGAGATAATAATGCAATAAATAAAATCAAAACAAAATCTGTAGGTCATCTTTATAATGTACATAATTTAAAACCCAATTTATCACATGCGCAAGGTGTCAGCTTTTACGTGAAAAATAGTTCACTTTATTCATAGATTTATTCACAACAAGTTAGCTATATGACGACAATTTATGTGTTATGTTTTCAGAACAAATTGACAGGTTACATTGCAAGGGATTTGGTTGATTTATACATAATGTAAACTCTATTTCAAAAACAAGTGTGCATGTTTGATAATTCCCCAAAGTGTCCTTCAAAGTAAAAAATAAAAAAATAAAAAAATAAAATAAACCAACAAAATAAAAATAAAAAAACCTGAAAAAAAAAAATCACAGTTGCAGACATGAAAAGGCAAATAAACTGGGGGGATAAAAGCAAGGAAATGAGACTGCTTGACGGGACCAAAAAAAAAAAAAAAGAACGCACAAGAGGATAGAAGTGGGAGGATGATGGATATATTTCATCACCACAGCCAGGACAAGCATGTCTGTGACATCTGTTTAGTGAAGCTGGCTAAATGGGATGCATTAAAACCCCATACATTGTTATTTCATCTCACAATCACACAGCCTTATTGTTACAAGAGTAATAATTTAAAAGGGCATTTGGAAACGATTACTAAAACACACACACCATGATAATTTGAAGAGACGCCCACAAAGTTACGAGTAAAACCAATCTATTTCCACAAGCACAATACCAATAAGAATTTAGACATAGATCATCAACAATCCTGCATCTTTTCCCCTCTTTTTCTATCGCTTCCTTTTTTCTCTAATTCCTCTGTGCTGTTTCTTTCCTAACCCAACTTCTGTTTTCAATTACAAGCTTCCACACTGGAATCAGGATATTCAAAGTGTGTCTGTAATGTGAGGTTAACACATTCTGCTGCCGCTGACATTTAAAAAGGAATTACAATGCAGTCCCATTGCCTTTGCATTCTCATTCCTTCCAGAGCACCAGATTAAATTCCAAAATAAATGAAATATGCAGAGCTCTGTGTGTGCAGGTGTGCAGTAAGAGGAGCAAGTCTGAAGGTGTGTATTTATATGTAATATTAAGCACAACAATTTAATACAGTAGAGTTATATGTGAGAGTATAAATATTGAGGTTACATGGCCTCTATTTGTTTACTAAGCTAACATGGATATTACTTATTAATGTAAAATATAAACTTGTGATTTACTGTGAGACCCTTCGGTGCACAAACCAACTGGTGCATGTGGGTCTGTGTACTTCTGTTCATGTATGCATTAATATTTCCTCACAGAACACCAATGTGTCATACTGAATGTTTGTACATATATCTGTCTCTATGTATGTGTGTTTGTTGTTGGTCCAGCTGAAAAGGGTGACCTTTGCATCCCTGCCCCCACTCCCGGTGTTATTAATTGCAGTGTAGTGGACAAAAGCCAAACAGATTTGTAACGGCTGAAGGCACCTCGATCTGTGTCGACCCAACCAGCCGCCACAACATACAACCCTCATTAGCCCTGTTTGGCAAGCGGCACATGTGCTGTGTGTGTGTGTGTGTGTGTGTGTGTGTGTGGGGGGGGGGGTATAGGGGTGTGTAGGGTATGTCACTAACTTCATTTTTGGTTTTTAAGATCTCTGTTATAATGTGCTTATCGTTGTTATTATAATCAATCAGGAACGCTGTTTGAAACAACTCCTTGGGTCGATTCATTATACAGTATAAGTAAATACTAACTTTAAATTAAATACTAGTACCGGTAAATACTAACTTTAAATTCAAAATATGAAAAACATTTTTAATCAGCTTTTCATCTATCTGTTCGTTTTCTATTGCTTGGTTGAGGTTACTGTGTATGATGTCTCCTGCCCAACAGAGATAGGTATCAGCCTACCATTCCCGGGAACCTCCACAGAAAGTAAGCAAAGAAGATGGATGGATGGATGGATGGGTGGATGGATGGATGGATGGATGAGTGGATGTGCCACAGAAGCAGCAGCTCAAAAAGAAAGGCTCTCTCTCCAACAACACTCTCCAGTTCAACTGGGGAGATGCTCAGGTATTTCCAGGTCAGACAGGGTCCCTCCAATGGGTTCTGGGTCTTCCCCAGCATCTCATTTTGGAAGTACCTCCCATGAAATCTGGATAGTTCCTGATTAGCTAATTTTTATAGCTTTTATTTCTCATTAAGCAAAGTGTTTATAAGTAAAATGTAAAGTCTAGATTTGGTGTCAATGGAAACAAATACTTGCTATACTGCAACTAAAACATTACGACCACTGGCTTCACATTAAAAAGAACATCTAATGGTGTCTAAGGTGACTGGTACCATAAAAACTATCAATAGATTATTTGAACCTTGTAAATTGTGGGCTAGGCTATTGGTGGGTTTGGCCTTACTTCCAAATTATGCCATTAAACCTCATCAGAGTAGTGGAGCCCAGTGAACTCAAGACCTGTGCTCTTTATGCCAATCCTAAACAGCACTTGCAAAAATGTTTGTGACAGTTTTCATTATAAAAATATCAAATGATATGAAGTGTAATAAGGTTTTGCACATTATTAAAATACTTTTGATTATACATAGGTATCATGATATTTAGACACTCATAATGTTCTTACAATGCCATAGAAGGTGATGCAAGAACTAGGACTACAAATTTCTTCTCTGATGGCTGCTGGACTGTAAAACATGATAATTTGAACTACGTTCAAATCACTAAAGCCCTCACTGACATCGTCACCCCTGACTTTCATTTTATTTAAATGGTTAATACAGTACAGCTAAATTTCCTTACTTGTTATTCAATAATTCAATATCTGGTTCACAACAGAGTGTCAAGGACTGATAGAATATCAGAGAATGAGGCACTGTAGAACAGCAGGCCACACCTGTGGTCATTCAGGCCAAGGAAAAGAGCAGCAAATTGGTCTGGAACTAAATATTTAAAGGAGGCTTGACCTGATTGGCTGATTTAATTGCTTCAACTGAATGATTTAGTAGTTAGCAAAAAGGACTTTTCAGTCAGTCAATTTTGGACTGTAACACTAAATGTACTGAACCTTTCCCAGCATAAAAACAGTCTTTCTGTTTAAGTGACTGAGGTGTTGGGGCAACTAACAACATTGATGAAAATTTTAATGAAAATACTGCTGAAGTTTTATAACCAGCATTCACTAATGAAGTTATCCTACTTTTGTGCATTGTTTTACTCCCTCAGCATATGCTAACACAACCCATACTGACCAGACAAACACAATAAGAATGAAGTAATGGATTTGTTTGCAACCAAAGTAGATCAGAAGAAGAAAACTGCAAAAAAAAAAAAAAAAAAGTACTGATGCACAGAAGCACAGAGTGAACACAGGGCAGGCCTGTTCCATCTCGATCATAGCAGCTCTCCTTTCAAGAATGTCCTTGGAAGGGACACAAGTGAAAGAGGAATGAAGAAGGCTGAAGACAAAAGAAAAAAGCATGAAGAAAAAGAGAAATACTGCAACATCAAACAAGTAAGAAAAGTGCCGCTCATCTTCGTAGCAATCCATAAATTCTTCCTCATTTCTGTTTTTCTTACTTATACTTTTCTTACTTGTAGGTACAAATTAGTAGATTTTACCATGCAACACAGGGATAATTATTTATCTGATTATGCCAGTAATAATTACCCAGCTGTTTGCTATAGATAGAGGAATAATTCATGCAGTCAACAGGCCGTGTTAGTAACAGCAGCAATGACACCAAGACATTTAGTAAATATGCAAAGTGCGGTTGCTCTGCTTTTGTAGCTGCTCTATCGTCCCGCTGCATGCCCTTAATAAAGCCTGGGAACTTTGCGTCACCCTGACAAAGTGATAAATTGTTATGGTATCAAGGAAAACTGTGGCAGAGTGGGAACTGTGCTGGGGTCTTGACTTCATTAGGGTATGCAGGAGAAAAAGGATGAATGAAGATGGACATGGAAGCATAGTGGACCTGTGGCGGCGAGAGGGAGGGAAAGATATAGAGTTAAATAGATTAAGATAGAGAGGAGAAAAGAGAGAGGTGAGATTTAGAGATTAAGGGATTGGGGGATGAGGCACACGATAGAGGAGTATGGTGTAAGTGGCAGGGATTAGTTGGATGCTGTACCTAATGAAATGGCACAGATGGTTTTGTGCTGGGGAAATCTGTCTTCAGAAAAAAAAGAGAGAGAGTGAAATGGAGACTATAAGTGTGAATGGACAAAAAATGGTTAGTCAGTGGATGTACTACTCAGTATCACTGCCATGCACAATGAATCAACATTCACTCAATGGGCATCATTAATCCAGCACTCAATGATATGTTCAATGGTTTGAATATACAGACACACTTGCAATGAGAGAAGACATTTCTGGTGGATTAAATAGCAGACATTTGCAGGGTGAGTGATCAGATAGTGAGCAATCTGAGGGTTAAAGAGCGAGCACAGAAAGGATGTTTTAAATAAATGAAGGAACACTGTTAATTGATCATGATCCCAGCAGCACTGAATAAACATGAGATTAACTGGAGCGAAAGTGACCTGAACACCCCATAATAAATGAGAGGTTTTGTGTGTAGAAGTGTGTTTTAGTGAGACAAATCAGGGTATTGCAACATATTTTATAAGCAACACATTAAATTTATAAACCTGAATAACATCAAAGCTCAACTGATTCATTTTTTGTACTTTTCAAACTCAGAAAAACGTCATTTTTAATATACAGTACTGTAAGTTCGTTAAAATGCAATGATGTAATGTGCAAAATTTGGTATCTTGGTAAAAATATAAACTTGATTCTGTTCATAAGCACAATAATGTCAGTCATTGGTCTGGAGCGCTAGAATATCTCACAGGGTAGTGTGTGTGTCTTTGTGTAATACAGTATTTGTATAATTACAAAGTAGTAATATAGTAGCATAGAGTTTAATGCCCTAGTGTCTCTTTTGTCTAAAGGAGCATGAAGGAAGGATGGAACCCTGGTGGGGAAGAAAGGAAGCGAGTCAGTGATCCAGGGAGAACTTTAACAAATTTACATTTAATTTTAGCAGAAGCCTAAAGATATATTCTGGTAAAATATATTAGCAACATTAAAAATATGACTGATTAGCTACATGTGAAATTTTTTTTTCAGTAAAAAATAAAATATGGCATTTTTGTGGTGTTAAGCCCTGAAGCGCAGAATGTTTTATTAATGTACAAGCTGCAGTTCAGATCAGAGGCAATTTTTTTTACTTCGTCACATTGTTCGCATCTTTGTCTCTTAGCCTTAAGCCTGTTAAAGGACTCCTCACTCTTCCTCTTCCTTTCTTTCTAACGCTACATGTCTCAGACTTTTTTTTTTTTTTTTTTCCACTTTTGTGAAGTAAAAATCTGGATGACCCTTAATTTTCTGCTTTTAAACTAAGACTGAGGTTATGACTTTTGGATCTGAGCATCTTAGGAATAAACTTTGCAGCCTTTCACTTCCTCTGGATGGCATTCAATTGGCCTCAAGTTTTAATAAAAATTAAAAATAAAAATAAACTTTTTTTTTGTTTTTTTAAATCAGGCTATGTCATTTAACCTCCACATTTAAAAAGTTACTAGCACCGCTTTCTTCCATCTGCATATCACTACAATTAGAAACATTTTGTCCCAAAATGATGCAGAAAAACTGGTCCTTGTATTTATCATATCTAGGCTGGAATATTGGAATTATTAAAATCCAAAAAACTATTTAGTCTTTAGACTAGAAATGCTGCTGTTAGTGTTATGAGAGTTAAAAGGAAAGATCATATTTCTCTAGTTTTAGAGAGCTCCATATTACATTAAGGACTCCACTGTTCCATATTTTCCAAACAGAGCACTTCTGCTTCTGATCATGTGTACTAATCAGCTTTTTTTTATATATGTGAATGTTTTTTGTACAGTGCGCTGTCATGAGATTTGTTGTGAACTGGCTCTGTATAAACTGAATTGAATTCAATAATATTAAACTTATGCTACAATCTAGGAATATCAGAAACCTCATTACAATGCAGTACAATTTGAGTTTTACAGAAAACTATGTATCACATACTTAAAAGCTGCTATTTTTATTCAATTTGGACCATATTTTCATAGATGTACCTCATAAGTTCGTTGTTTACAAGGAGTCTTTCCAAGTATTTTTTCCGTGCGTAGAAGTCATGGATGTACTTCCTGACAAAGAATCCTCTCCACCTCGCCTGAATCTGTAAAGCAGCAAAAAGGTTATTTTCATAACACAGTAAATACCAAGATCAAATTTAGATGCAGGTGGCACGGTGGTTCAGGTGGTAGAGCTGTTGCCTCTCAGTGAGAAGGTCACCAAATCAAATCCCTGCCAGGGGGCCTTTCTGGGTGGAGTTTGCATGTTCTCTCCATGCATGAATGGCTTTTCAGTGGTTTCCTCCCACAGACCAAAAACATGCACGTTATTCAATGTTAGGTTGAATGGTAACTCTAAATTGCCCCTAGGTGTGAGGGAGCACATTTATCTCGTTTGTCTTTATGTCCCTGCGATGGACCTGCGACATGTCCAGGTGTCCCCCGCCTCTCGCACAGTGACTGCTGGATATAGACACCGTGACCCCCGTGACGCGAAAAGGAAGAAGCCAATAAAGATAATGCATGGATGAAATTTGGAAGCATAACTAATGTATGTGTAAATTAATACAGCCAAATACTGAAGAAACATTTTCAAACTTTTTTTATTCAATTGTGGCAAAAGAGCAGTCCAAGGTTGAACCAACAACAATCATGACGCTGTATTTACCAGTTTTAGTCTGCACTGATTGAGGGGGCTGCAGATTAACAAGCACATACACCCCCACACACCAGTGGACCATTTTAAAGCAATGGTGGATGTCCTTCAAACTAATTAGGAGAATAAAACAATGGCAGGTAAAAGAATTATTATGCTATGAGAAGAAGGAAGAGGGGAGAGACGGATGAATGGAGGATGGGGAAAAACAACAATGAGCAAAATGAGAATTAGCATTGATCTGCCAGTCAATAGATAATTTTAAATAAAGTAATTGGCGCCACCCAAGTTCTTGCTGACCTTTGTTGACTAGTGAAATCAATGCTGTTGAATCTAATACAAATCCGAGGTGCAGCATGTAAACACTGGTTTCTATTACGGCCTTAATACATTATCTTCTGTTATCTATCACACCGTGATAAAGACATGAGGAGAGAGATAAAAAAAAAAGAGTCAAAATTGCTTCAAAGGAAATATTACAAGGGGATATTAAGATGATAGTTTCTCCATTTTCTTTATTTAATCAATACTTCTTCAGTAAAAAGAGTACAAATATCCTTTACTCATTAATCTTTTACATACTTACTCTGTTGGGTTCATTTTCTAGTGGCAAGAAAAATGTTCAGGATTGCCATCATAAACAAACACAGTTTCAGGTCCTTAAAAAAACATTATTTGAGATTTGTGTCTTTAAAATCTCTGTAATCAATTAAAAAATATAGTCTGCATTTTTCTAGAGGTTTGTTTTTTGGCACTATCAAAAAAGTGTTATGTCCAGGGACAAACTCTACTTCTCATGTAAGACTTGGCCAAAGGCAGTGGGCTAAAATTGGAACGATTAAAAAAATAAAAATAAATAAATCACAGTCCAACAGAATGTACAGCACAACCTCATTGGACTCATATGAGAGTTAAACCAAAGCCTTTCTTGCGTTGTTCTCAATTTTTTTATTTAGTAACGAACAATTGTTTCCTATCAGAAAAAAACAAAACTAAACATTACATGAATATAAAGTTTATATTAAATGAACACTAAAAGCCTCTTTCTTGCAACTGCAGCGGTAGCTGTTTTATGAATCACAATGACAATGACTATAAAGTGTTATCCTGAGACCTAAAAAGTTGGGACATTTATTTTGGAATTTTATTTTTATAAAAGCATTTTTTCCTGAAACATCCTGGTGGTCAGTTTCATTTGTTTATGTTACAATAAAACACTATGTTTTTCCCATCATTATGAAAATACTATAATCGCGTTTGTACATTTGAACCATGCCATACCCTTAATAAACACCACTAATGGGTTGTTGCTCTTTAAAATCTTTTAATGATTCAGACTGCCTGAAAGTAAATGTTTATGGGATGATGAGAACAAACTTCTAGGAAATGTTCTTGTGTAAAAGTGCCAAGAAATCAGAGACCGCAGTGTTGTAATTTGTGAGGTAACTCAGTGACTGCTGAAAAAATAGATAAGACTTTTATCAAAACCATGTCTGGAATTCCTAAAACGAACACAAAAAAAATAGTGAATAGTATTAGGTTTTATCCAGTTCTGTTCGAGGCATGATTTATAAAGGTTATAGATCACCCGCGATAAACGAGGGACTACTGTATAAGTAGTATTTACATGGAAACTAAAAAAAAAAATTATATGCTATGTTATGGATATGCTGTTGTGTATCATTCTTTCCTTCTCTAAAACTGATTCTGGTCTAAAACAGCTATTATACTTTTTACCACTGTTTCTTTTGTGGATGCAGCCACAGATAAACCATAAAATAACAGCTTTTGAATGGAACTTGTCTGTACTTTGATTTTGCAGTAAATGCATCAAAATAAGGTTTTACTTTTTTTGAGCCTGCTTCTGAAAAATGCAGTTCTGGAGACACTATTCCACAAACATGGTCCCTGAAAGAGGTTTGAAGAGGACTGAAAAACTTAGTAGGAAATCCAGTAACAAACAGGCCAAGTTGTCAGAATGTAGGCAAGAAATCTTTTCAAACAAATATTACGATTCTACTCTAACTCACATCTACAATTTAGTTACCAATGAACCTGACAAGCTTTTTTTTCTGTCTGTGGGAGAAAACCAAAGTAGAATACCCACACGTTCACTGGGAAAACATGTAAATTCCACCCAGAAAGTCTCCAGGCTGGGAAGCGATCCTGCAACATTCTCACTGAAATGGGACAGCTTTAACCACTGTGCCACAAGTCAAGCAAGGGTAAAATTTGAGCTTTCTGTTATAAACTGTGAAAAAAATAATAATTGAATGGGATGATAGAAATATTTGGGAGCCCATCTTAATAAAACCATCATCTGGGTGGGGGGAGGGGTTTTCATAATTTTCTATTTTCATATTATTGGTATCACTACAGGCACTGTCTAAAAAAATTGAACTTTTGTCAATAATTAATGCTGCATAAACCATTATAATGTTCTAAAGGAAGAAATAAGAATAAAAATAAAATATCCCAAGTGGACAATTAGTGCAACAAAACTGTATGTCAGTGTGTTTTTAAAGACTGAAATTCATGGGGACACCCACTTTCTGCACACACAGAACAGTGTGTCCCCCCCACCACAACACTCCAGTTGCTAATACAAGACACTGGTGATATTTACCCTGACCGCCATCTCCTCGTAGAAATTCATCTTCATGATAAAATATGCCGCCTGTGAACACAAAGGAAAAGATGCCGTTACATCTTGTCTCCCGGCCCTCTGATCTGTCCACAGCAGGCATCAAAGATAAAGAGCTCTTTATACATAATACATTGCACAGAGACAGCCCAGATAGGGCCATCGTAAAGGAGAGGGTGGGAAGGGAGGTAGAAATAGAAAGAGGGAAAGCAAGAAAGAGAACAGGAATAAGAAAAAAATCAGGGGGGTGGAGGGAGAGAGGAAGAGAGAAAGCGGTTAGTGGGACTTTGTATCAAGGGGAGGACAGTACTCTCTTAATATACTAACACAGACAAGGGCCAAGAAAATCTATGGTAGTCAAGCAGCGCACTAATGGAGATGTATGACGGCCAAACGCTCTCCTCTGGATTTCATAATCAATGACAGCCCTGCCACAAAAGAGACTAACAAAGGGCCAGAGAATATTCAGCGACACACTCAACAAGCCATCACACAGACAAAATTTGCCAGTCGACCACTGGGGGCACATTTCAGAAGCAAACTGGAGCGTTGGCTATAAAAGGGATTCATATTTCAACACGTCTTTTTCAATAAAGACAAGAAGGAAGAGAAAGACAAAGACTTGAAAGGGGATTGTAAATTCAGCTTGATGCTTTGTGAAGAAGCTTTGTGCAAGTCACATTACACATGATAACGTCCAGGAGACAGGAGAAGACAGACAGAGAGCAATAGAGGAGGCGAAGCGTGGAATTTTTCTGAGCTAATTCAAAATACTGCTCTGTGGCAATTTTTGAGTGATTCAAATTAGCGCTCATCTGTTTTCAAATAAAACCAAACAGCCTCATTTTAACCCATATGTGTGTTGTGACACATCCTTAATTGTTTATTTTATCACCCATCACCCCCCCCCCCCTTCATTTCTTGAACGCCTCCCAAACGACGGCTGGCAGTTATGCTTTAGCAAACAGTCAATTTACAGGCATGATAAATAGCTTGTTGTGATACGTTTACGAAACTCAATCCAGGGGAAAATTATACGTGAGGGCGCTGGGTATTGGATCCGGTATCAACAATCTGTTCAATTAAGAAGCAGTTGGAGGCAATAAGCTGAAAATGGGGACTTGTTTTACTAAAGCACACACATACACAATCATCATGTACACAACTGTTTTCTTATATCCGTTTCTCACTAGACTCTTACTAAATGCATCCCTGGAAATGCGACAGAGATGGAATTCCTTATCATATTCCATCATATTTGCTAAGTGTTCATTTCCAAATGCGTAATGAGTGAATTATATTTCTTAAGGTCAGAGGCAGGGACTTAGGAGTATGGCAATTGAATTCTAATGCATGCTATCATAACATAATCAATATATCTATAGCTTTTCCAGGCTCTAACTTACCTTCACCATTTGTCTGATGTGTGCCCTTGCAGTGAAGCCCCGCCATATCTTCTGTATAATGACTGCTTTCTTGTGCAAATGGCTGTGGGGAAAAAAATCAAATTGGGGAGAGGACTGGGTGTGTATTTTTATTAGTTTAATTAAAAAAGTGTTGACATTTTGCTTAAATATACAGGTAGTCCTCGACTTAAGGCGCCCTCGACTTACAGCAACTCGGACTTAAGAACGGGTGTGCTAACAT
>JARVGQ010000759.1:17588355-17600672 GCA_031762355.1 Hypsolebias martinsi | reverse complement strand
GTCTCTTGGACACATAAAACATCTACCTTCCTTCTCTGCATCATGTCAGCCAGCTCTCTACCTTTGCCTGTCATTGTTCCCACATTTAGAGTTGCAACCCTCAGTCCTATATTCTTCACTTTCCTCCTCTCCCTCTGTCTCCTGACACGTTTCCCTCCTCGTGGTCTTCGACACTTCTAAAAGTCTAAAGTAGAAAATAGACTAGCTAAAAGCATAAATACATGGCTAAACGGTAGCTAAAACCCAAGTTTATAAAATCCATAGCTAAAAGCTACAGTTAGAACCTCCATACCTAAAAGCTAAATCTAGCACAACGTCTCAAAGCAAAAAAACACAAAATCATACATTAAAACCTAAAATATGCTGATTTCATTTACGGTAAATAAATCCTAAAGTCTGGGGAAAAAAAAAAGATTACCGGTAGATATTTTGAGGAAGTATAAACGTTACAAATACCATCAGTCTTACTAACCTTCTCCTGAATGAACTATTTTGATATCCAAATTTATATTTAGATGAAGTTTAAATGAAGTAGCCATGAGGTTTTGATATCCGAATGGTTAAAACGGCTGAAGGTACAAAAATCCTGAAAACAATCAGAAAAACATGACTGTCAGTAGTGGAGTATTCTGATTGCAATATATGTTTTTAAATGAAATGAGCGTTAATGGTATGTGCTGTGTTGTATGGTGTGTGTATATATATACTGTACTGTATATATATTTTTTGTTTTATTTACACACAAAAAATAGATTTAGATAACGATACTAGATCATTTAGATGTAATAACTGAAATTTTTTTATTCTACCCCCCCGGTTAAGGTTTTAATGTTTTCATATAAACACGCCGTGGCGAACAAGATGTTCGGCCGAGCCTTAAAGTACGCCTCCAAGATGGTCGAGGAGAAGCCGAGCAAAGAGAACATGAAGAACTGCATCCAGGTACGGTACCTGCTCAGTGTCGAGCGCTGTTCTACATCTTCCTGTTGCTGAAATCACCCGTGTTTTGTTATTTCAGCTCATGCGACACCTGGGATGGACGCACTGCTCCACCTTCAGCGAGAACTGGCTCCCTGTCATGTACCCTGCAGACTACACACCGTTTTAGACAACACACACACGCATGGTCGTACACAGCCCCGGATATCATGCCCCTCAGGAACTCATGGTCTGTGTGTCTGACCACAACCAGCTGCCTCCTGAGAGTTTTGTTTGATTTTATTTATGTTTTAGCGCCAAAATAAAAGTTTCTTTTACAGCGAGATGGTTGTGAAGCCAATCAAACCAGAGGTTACCTTCTTTATTCCCTTGAGTCCCACCACCAACAAAAATATGAAGAGTTAAAATGTTTTAAAACAATCGCCAGCGTCTTATCCTGTCCAGAGACGTTTGCCTCCACCCATCCCATGCTTTCAGAACTAATTATCAATTATTGATTTATCTTTTTTTCTGTGTAAATACTGTAAAAATCTGACCGTTTGGACACCAGGGATGCATCAAAGTCCTGAAAGAGTAACTGACCCCTGTCAAAACGAGAAAACTCAAACCGGCCGTGTTTCTGGCTGGATACGAAAACGTTCAGACACACAGGAGCAAACGGACTCTGCCTGGTTCCACCTTGCAAAGGAAGAACCAAGCCTTCTTTTGTTTTTTAACTTTTTTTATTTGTTCCTGCCACATTCTTAATTCAGTCTTGTTTGTTAAACACAAAAACAGCATTGAGGTGCCTTTCTTCATGTACCTTACCTTTTCTGGTGGAATGGAAACGGTGAAGAAGCTACAGTTTGTAGCATCGAAGTGATTTCACTCGTCAGCCTCAGATCAAGCGTCGAAGCTGCAAAACCTCAACTGAGCCGAGTGACGCGCCTTCGTCAGACTGTCGCCTCAAAAACACGTCAAGGTGGTATCCCTCTGGGCTGTGGCCAGTTGGCGAAACAGCATCTGTGAGAGTCTCCAAATGTCTCGCTACGTTCCTGAGAGTTGAGTTGCAGAGACTTTCAGTCTTGTAGCTGAAATTACATGTTTGATAAATTTTCTCAAAGAATTCAAGGAAACTGTTGCGAGCATCTCGAGTTTAGTTGCGCAGGAGCTCCCCTCAGGTTTAAAATCTGCATTGATGATAAACTATATTTAAAAAATAAAGCCCAAATCTGCCCATTTTCATTTTAAAAGTGTACTCCAGTAGATTAAATGTACTTATTGCAAAGCTATGAAGAATCCTCCAAAAAAGCTGAATAAAATAACAAAAATGTCCTTTTTTTTTGTATTATCTATAGTTAATGTGTCCTTTACATTTAGGATTTATAAGCAAAATGTTGTGACCAGCTTCCCACTTCTATGTGCATTTGTTTACCTGTGAAAACAGCTAAAGTAAAATATGCCAACGATGGCGGCATTCATGAAACTGTTAGCGTTAGACTGAAAGTGAAAAGGCTTTGAAGTGGTAAACTTACTGGTCTAGCAGAAGTTGGGCAAAAGACGCGAGTGTTTGAACGCTGAGCTCAAAATTTATGATGCTCCACCTTGCATTGGTATTTACCGTATTTTCCAGCGTATAAGTCACAGTTTTTGCGTAGATTTGTCAGTCCTGCGACTTATACCCCAAAGTGAATTATATACTTTTTTCTTCCGTATTCATAACACAATTTTGACTGATGCTTAAAATTTCGAAGAACCGCAAAAGCGAGTCCTCCTGTGCACGCTCGCTTCATTCAGCTGGTGCAGGCGGAGGAACGCAGAAGAGTTAGCGGCTCTGGCTGCAATGGATGGATGGATGGTGCCGCCCAGGCGAAATGAAGCTGTTCTGACCATTAAATAAGCTCATAATAAACTCAATGGGTCAGCGGCGATGCAAAATAAATGCAACGTATATGCTGAAGCGACTTCAATATGTTTTTTTCTCTTCATGATGCTTTTTTTGACTGATGCGACTGATACGCTGGAAAATACGGTATTATTGAAAGTTGTCTAACTCAGTCTTTCTGTTTGCTATTATCTGCAAATTCACTTTTCTATTTCCACCTTAATGCGTTTTCTGAACTTCTACATGTCTGATTTTACTCCATTTCTTTACCTATACCAATGACACACCTGACTGAGGTTACTTGTGTGACTCAAGCTTTTGAGCAGATTCAGCCAAGTGCTTTGTTTACATTGAGTACACACTCCCATTTCAGATTTACATATCAAATATATCTGTAAAACTGCTGGAGTAAATTTGTTCAAACAATTTTTTTTTAATATAGTTTGTCCTGGAAAATGTGCCTGCGCAGCTTGCTGGTCGCTAACGTTTGTAATTCACTGAGACAGCACCTAAAAAAAAAAAGCCAATTTTTGTGCAATTTTGAGCCATAAACTCATCGTAATAGTAGCAGCCTGGTGAGAAACCACCTCAACGACCTTTTTACTCCCAACTCGCTAACGTGACGATGCAGTTTGTGAGTAGAAGCAGGAAGTTCAGAGCAGATTTCTCATTCAAATGTTCACTCAAAATATAAAATATTTTATGAGCAGCATTTTTAATGCTGCACAAAGTATCATAAAATATTGTAAATACACTCATAAAATAATAAGATGCAATATAATACAGATGTCTTAATCCATGTATTTTGCATATATGCATGTCTTCTATGATCTAAATTGTGAGGAAAGCTAACTTTACGTGGAAATGGATTTTAGTTGGACAGTTTTTACACCAGAAACGTGATTCAGAGAAGATCCACTGATGTTTTCATGACATGACGTGCACCTGTGAGCATATCTCGAACGTTGCACCCTAAAACAAAAAAGCCATTTAGACGGGCATTAAACCTCTTTTTTAATGGACCGCACCAGTTGAGTTATTGTTAATTTGATTTACTGCAGATGAACTTTACATTTATTGTGTTCTGTGATATTTGGGACTTTTGTTGCACTTTTCCATGAAGGGGTTAGTTTTTATATACTGGATATGTATACTAAGGGCAAAACCTATCCACATCTATTGAAAGATTATTTGCAATAAATATTTTGTTTGCTTAAAGTTTCACAAATTCTGGTTTGGTCCTTTTTGAACATTTCTCTCCTAAATCATGTATCAAACGAGGACTACAGAGTTAAAACATTACCCTATTTTCACGATCCTCAACCTTTGTTTTAAAACCTATTTTGGCCACAAATATGTATCCAGATTTATTTAAATAGCACTTTTAAAAACTGTCAGTGGCTAGTCACAAAAAAAAAAAAAAATCACAACAAACACAAACTGTTAAGATTTTCACAAGATGTAAAAAAACATTCAAATGAAGCAAAACATGTCAACTACGGTATATCATTACGCCAAATGTTCAACTCTGTCTGATCTGAAGGACAGCTGGTTCTACAGGACAACTGGAGACCTGGTCACCTGTGGACCAGCTTGGACCTCTGGACAACTTGAATCAAATAATCATTAGGGCTGAAGAAGGGCTAGTCAACTGACGGCCTGCGGGCCATTTTCAGTCCCCGGTTGACTTCAATCCGGCCCACTTCATTAAATAGTTTATTTTATTGAGTGGGGGTGGGGGGTGGTGTTGCTTCTGGATTTGGGTTTTGGCTTCTGTTTGCATTTATGATTCAATGCAATAAAATAAACGTAAAAGGTAACAGATCATTGTAAACTTTATTTTATTTACATAATGATTTTAACTGCCTCCGAGTTGTTGGCTTTCAGAAACTGGCCGCCTGAGCAGAACTGAATAGCCCTGGTCTAAAGGATCTGGAGGACACTAGAAGTTGCAAGAGGTCAGTCGGGTCTTCAGGAAGCTGTCCATTCAGGACATTTTTTTTGTCATCAATAAACTTAAAAATCAATTCTAAAACAAACAGGAAGCCCTTAATCAGCATAACCTTTGACCTTAACAAACGTGGCACAGAATGCTCATTTTGTAATACGGTAGTGTTGTAGTACTCGAGACTGGTCTCAAGACCAATTTTTGATGGTCTCGGTCTTGTCTCGGAATGGACTGCATTTGGTCTCGGTCTTGTCTCAGACATTGAGGACTCAAGATTTTACTTCAAGACCAGTCGAGACCCCAACTGTGGAAATATCACTAAATTCTCAGAGTATTGTCCAGTTTATTTGTCAACATCCTTGTTTTTATTGGATGTAACGTACTGATTCAAATCCAAATGATAATGTGACTCATTGCTAAATACATTTTTTTCTTACCGCTGTCAGGCCCACCCCCTTACACTCGCACGCGTCACTCCCAGTGCGACCAGATTGGGCGGTTTACTGCCAACTGGGCAGTTTTCATTCAGATTTTGCTGGGAACTCTTGGAAGATTTTTGTTGGACTGTTGCATTTTGTCACATATTGTTAAATTCTATTCTATATTTTTTGTTGCTGTTGTCATCATCCTTAGTTTGTAGCCAGGTCTCTCTGTAAATGAGTCCTCGAGGCTCAATGAGATTAACCTGCCTAAATAAAGGTTGAATGAATGAAAAATTACCTTGGCTTGTACTGATATGCACTGATGTTCAAACAGTAAATATACAGTAACAATACATTGAGTGGGCAGGTTTTTGTCTGATGTGGCGGTTTTTAACAGATTTTTGGGCTGGAAAACCTCGACTCTACCTGGCAACACTGGCCCAAGAAAATGAGAAATGATTGAAGATGTCTGCCAAATCATCAGTTATAAAATTAGCCTATTTAAATCACAAAGAATATTCTTGTAACTAATGCAACTACATGGTTATCCTTGGTCTTGAGTTTGGACTTGTGAAGAGTGTTTTGCCACTTCAGTGTTTTAAAGCTTGATGTGATGAAACCGCTTCCAGTTTAACAGTCGTGTAATTTTATTGTTGAAACACATGAAGTTAGGTCACTGAATGGCTGATTTCTTTGTTGTGTAGATTTCAAATTTCATGAAAGCCGATATATTCATTCAAAGGCAAACTTAAAGTTGCAGTATGTAACTTTTATAAAAAAAAAATTATAATCAAATTTTAAATTTTATTTATTTTATTTGAAGTCTTGGTCTTGACTTGGTCTCGAGTTAAGTGGGCTTGAACACAACACTAATATGGAGCTTGTTTTTTTATTATTTTTTTTATCTTTTTTCTTATGAGTCATTAAAATTCTTGTTTTCATTTTTTTTTTTTTTTTTTTTTAGTTGGTTTATTATTGGCGGCACAGTGGCTCAGTTGGTAGAGCTGTTGCCTCAGCGAGAAGGTTACCGGATCAAACCCCGGCCTGGGGCCTCTGGGCCTGCTCTCTGTGTGCATGTGTGGGTTTTCTCTCGTTTCCTCCCACAAATCAAAAACATGTACGTTAGACTAACTGGTAACTAACAGGTGTGAGTGTGAATGACTGTTTGTCTCATCACTTGCATTATACTGTACCTTTATGCTTTTTTGTGTTAAAATATTAGCTGCAGCGTTCTGGATCATCATTGCTGACCTGGCGAACACAAACGGTTACAGCAATTCAGTTAGAAGGTAAATAAAACCTGAATCACCAGTTTAAAGTCACTAAAGGGTCAAAAGGATTTCACTTAAGAGAAAAACCTTTGAAAACAGATGTCTACTGGAGGTCTGTCTTGTTTCTTCAGGTTGAAATTTCATCCAAATATCACCCCAAAACCTTTTATGACATAGACAAGTGGCACGGTGGTGCGGTTGGTGGAGCTGCCGCCTATCAGCTAGAAGATCACTGATTCAAATCCCGGCTGGGGGCCATTTCTGGGTGGAGTTCGCATGTTCTCTCTGTGCATGCGTGGGTTTTTTCCAGAACTCCGGTTTCCTCCCACAGACCAAAAACATCATGCATGTTAAGCTGATTGGTGATTCTAAATTGTCCCTATGTGTGAGTGGGAGAGTGAGTGGTTTGTTTCTACGTGTCTCTGTGATGGTGTGACTGGAGACCTGTCCAGGGTGTCCCCCCTCTTACACAGTGACTGCTGGATATACACAGTGACACCTTTGACCCAAAAAGGAAGAAGCAGGTAAAGATGATGGATGAATGGATTTCACAGATGACTCCATGCTGCCCAGATCTGTAGGACAAACAACAAATAAAAAAATGAACTAAACACAAATTTGCTTTTGTATCCACTCCAGTTTGTTGAGTAAAGATATGGATGAAAGTGTTTACCTTGAGTGCACCCACGTTACAGAATCACATCTGGAAAACTACTGGAGTAAACTCTTTCAAGCTGCACCCTCTGACATAGTTCACGATAACAATTGTTTTTATTTTTGAGTCCATATTTTGTAATAAATACATTTAACCAGAGATTTCTTTTGTCCAAAAAACAAAAAAAAAAAAAAGATTTTTCACTTTGAACCAGTAAGGATTTCTGGTTTTAGGTTTTAGTTTGCGAAAAGTCAGTACCTCAGAATTTAAAAAGCACAGCTTTCTGTCTTCTAGAGATTAAAAATTGTTTTCTGGGGTTAATCAGTGATGCAAACCTTTTTATTTTTGTTACACTTTGTCATTTTTTTTTCAAGGCTTTCAAGTGCAAAATTTATTAGAATTGTGTTTTTATCCCTGGTCTTTGGTTTAACGTGCTCTGCAGCACTTGTTGTCTATGACAGTCTCTAAAAATGGCCCTAATGTTCGCCACGGGGCTCAACCTTTGACCTCTGACACTAAACAGACGTCTTGTATCTGTTGCTGTCACTCCGCTGCCGTCAGGAAAAGATTTCAGAAATGTTTGTGCGGACGGCGTGTGGATATATTTAAAGTCGTAGAAGCTCACACTTTAAAGAATGTTTAGGTTGTATTCTCTTTATTTTATATCCTTCATTGATCACCAAGATCTGAGCTGCTGGTAAAACTATTCTGTGCTCACAAAAAAAAAAAAAAAACACAAAACAGAAAAAGTACACAGAATAAAAAGATATGAAACAACTTGTATCTTACCGCACATGATTTATGAGGCTAAATACCAAAGTGATACATACTTTGTAAGACGAGCTTAGAATTTGCAAAAAATTACATTGTTCTGTTAAACAAATTAAACAAATAGAAACCACCAAGTATTTATGCTTAAAAAAGACCCAATCAAATAAAAAGCTGCCTTTTTTGTAATAACACATTGACCGTTTTCGTTCTGTGTAAATAAAAACACAAAGTCACATTTGAGGAAACCCAGTAAACCAACGTTATTGCTGCCCACCACGAAAAGGCGATCATGTTTTCGCCCACATGTGCTCGTTCGTCAGCAAAATATCTCATAAACCAGATGGCTTATAGAGATAATTCCCAGTTGTAAATATTTCAGTGCACACCTGCAAATGATGAACAATTAGAGCCAGCCTGATTCAATATGGCCGCCACCAACCACAGGAATGACCTCACTGAGTCGTTTTTACAGAGATTGAGCTCCAATTTGGGGCGGTAGCAGCTGAGAGTCACCCCAAAAACATACACTGAGCACTTTACCATTATCTACTGGAGACAGCTCAGTTAGAAAAATATTTCCTGAATCAGTGAATGGATAATGAAACTCAAGATAATCACTGGATGCACATCTACAACTGATTTATCTTTGACGACATCAATCCAGATAAAGATGGCCACTGCAACTAAACCACAATAGCCAAAGCAAAAATGGCTACAACCAAATCAGCTTTACAGACAACGAAGTAAAATTTGGCGTGGTAGTAGCTGAGAGTCATTCACATTCCCTGAGCCTGACATCTCCTGATGTGGCATGAGATTGCGCAACGTTTTCAAGGTTTGAATGAAACGGCAACAACTCCCTCGTTTCTTAAGATGATCTTAATTTAAAAGTGACAGGCGATATGTATTCCTCTGAGGACAGCAGCCCCAGTCAGGTCTTGTGCAAGTACAGAAGATGATGAAGGTAAAAAAAAAAAAACAATAATGATGGCATCACTGAGAACAAGTAGACTTTGTTCATCCAGGTCTTCAAATGAAACATAAAAACAAAAGACATGAAAAAGTCTCCTGCAGCAGTCGAGGCCTTTAGTCCGTGACCCTGCAGTCTGTGATTCAGTCTGTTATATCCTCTCCTTCTCTACAAGTCCCCATGAAGATCTTCATATCTCCGTCCTCAGACAGTAATCTTGTGCGGAAGGCCTTGCGGAAGTTCTCTGTGAAGACCAGATCGGACTCAATTCTGACCTTGTTGGCCCAGATCACGGTCGTTCCTGGTCTTCATAAGTGCGTCATGGTGGCCAGGAGCTCGTCCCGGAAGTCCTGGTGGTAGACCACGTCAGCTGCCAGCACGTAGTCGTACCTGTAGATGGAAGAGGGGTAGGTGTGCTCCAGGTCGTGGCTCCAAGACAGAGCTGCCACCTGGGGTAGGTGTCTACAGCGGCCCCTGGTGTTCCTCATCACGTTGGCTTGGAGGTTGCTCAGTACCTCTGGGAGGTCGGTAGCTGTGACCGAAGCGCCTAAAAGAACAACAAAAGTGTCTTAATAAGCAACTGACTGGACCACATCATGGTTAGTTATTTTAATAAATATAAAATTTTTATGTGTTTTGTTGTATTTTATGACATTTTTCCACCTCATTTTCCTCGTAATGTCAAAAATTTGACAAAAAGTACACGCCGTGAAACGTCAATGTTTTTCATCATAACTGCTTCTTGCGCTGTCGGGTTGTGTGCCGCAGAGTGGTGCTGACATCTCACCCAGCAGACTGGCCACGATGGCCACCAGTCCAGTTCCCGCTCCCAGTTCCAGAACCTCCTTCTCACGCAGGTCAAAGGTGTGCCAGTTGTTTTCCAGGAAGGAGCATAAAGCCAACGCCTGCAGGCCACAGAAAACCACACAGGAACAAATTACTGAGAGGTCACACAACGCTTTAGACTGTTCTCAGAAATACTCACAGCTGGCCACATCATGGCCCCGTACGAGTCTATGGATTCATAAATGACAATATCCTCGCCGACGTAATTGTAGATGTCTTTAGTGGTGCTGTAAAGGATGCTGGGGACCCATTTCTGTTTCACACACATCTCTTCTGTGGAACGAAAAAAGCATATACAGTTTCCCTCGTTTACTGCGGGGGTTTGGTTCTGAACCCGGCCACAGTAAGTGAAATTGTCACTCTGTAGAACTTGATCACTTGATCACAGAGTGACAGTAAGTGAAACTGTCACTCTGTAGAACTTGATCACTCAACTTTCATGCAGTAGAACTCGATCACTCAACTGTCACTCTGTGGAACTCGATCACTCAACTTTCACGCTGTGGAACTCGATCACTCAACTGTCACTCTGTAGAACTCGATCACTCAACTGTCACTCTGTAGAACTCGATCACTCAACTGTCACTCTGTACAACTCGATCACTCAGCTGTCACGCTGTAGAACTCGATCACTCAACTGTCACACTGTAGAACTCGATCACTCAACTGTCACTCTGTAGAACTCGATCACTCAACTGTCACACTGTAGAACTCGATTACAGGTGAAAAGGCCAAGATGCGATGACGTAAGAGGGAAAGGAGGTTTGGACGAATCATGGATATGTGAGGGAAAGTCCAAAAAACACTCTCTTCAGAATGTGGAGCTTGATTCTGAGAGCTGAACGGCACAGGCATGGGTCATTCACAGAGGCAGAAAAAGCAAAAATTATCTGAAGGTCAGGAACAGAGCAGGAACAAAAACACTGGATGCCGATCAGACAATCTACAGACTCTGGACAGCAACGCACAAAAAAAAAAAAAAAGAATAAAATAAAAGCACAGCGCAGGTGCAAAATCCATCCATCCATTATCTTTACCCGCTTCTTCCTTTTCGTGTTAAATTAAATATTTTAAATGATTTAGCACCTGCTGCAGCAGGTTGGCAGAAATGTGGCCTGGCCTTACACCGAGGGCAACTAAAGGCTTGTTTCCGGTCGCGCTTGATTATTTAAAATAATCATTGCTGCTCATGCAGCATGGATTGTTTATTTAAACTATTACATGATTTAAATTTAAATTGTCAATTTACACAGAAGGAGGGAGATTGGTAGTGGCACGGGTGATGAGTGTGACTGCAGAGGAGGAGTGGGCGTGGCAGACAGCGGAGATCATGACATGCTGCAGAAGCTTCTCCCTGCACCTGTGGGCTGCACAAAGGTGCAGCAAGTGCTAAATCATTTAAATAATTAATTTTAAATAAACGCAGCACGGTGGCGCAACTGGTAGAGCTGCCGCATCTCAGCGAGAAGGTTGCCGGTTCAAATCCCGGTCCAGGGGCCTTTCTAGGTGGAGTTTGTATGTTCTCTCTGTGCATGTGTGGGTTTCCTCGGGGTACTCCGGTTTCCTCCCACAGACCAAAAATCATGCATGCTAGGTTGATTGGTAACTCTAAATTTTCTTTAGGTGTGAGTGAGAGAGTGAATGGTTGTTTGTCTCGTTTGTCTCTATGTGGCCCTGTGATGGACTTGCGACCCATCCAGGGTATACCCTGCCCCTCGCACAGTGATTGCTGTACATGGGCGACCCCTGTGACTCAGAATGGAAGAAGAGGGTAAAAGATAATGGATGGATGGATTATTATTGTTTAGCATATATCTTATATCTTTTACACATTTTATTTTAAAATGTTTGATACATTTGCTATTTTGGGGTGTAACTGGAACTTTGAGTACACAATTTCATTCCACCTCATGTACCACATGTGATGTGAATGCCAATAAAGAACCTTGAACACTGAGCAACAACCTATTTGGTCAATCCTGTCTATTGGTAAAACTGATCTTGCACCAATGTTCCAGTTATATTAAAATTTTCAGATCAGTTAGTTTTCCCAGATATTGAACAACAATTTGATATGTTAGTAGCTAAGAGTCATTCACAGCATAAATGTGTACGTATTTAGCCATGTTGTATCAGATGAACATATTTATCAAGGTTAGCTTAAAACAGTTACAGCACTGTCATTTCTCGACAAAAGGCAATCTTAGTTTAAAACTCTGGCATGAAATGAGACAGGAAATAAGTATTCCTACAAGACATTTAATTTGTGTAACCAATTATCCAGGTGAGAAACTTGAGATAGGAGAGTGGTGGCACAGAGTCAGAGAAGGTGGGCCTGGGATCAGAAGGTTGACAGTTCAACTTCCCAGACGGATAGCATCAAAATGTGTATGAAAAAGGTAAAACACTAAAACTTGCCTCCACAATCACTTGACCCACTCTGGGCCCTTGAGCAAGGCAACATCCACCATCTGCTCCCAAACAGGTGTAGTGGATATATCTCCATGTCCAAACTTGTCCCAGAAGACCTTCTGAATGGACAGAACTTTTAATGCCATTAATTTGAATCCAAGACACAAAATGTCTCATCCAAAGACATTTTATTTTTGTCTTAAACTCAAAATAATCAAA
>JARVGQ010000759.1:17536102-17546322 GCA_031762355.1 Hypsolebias martinsi | reverse complement strand
CAAAAATCCGCCCAGTCAATATATTGTTACAGTATATTTACTGTTTGAACATGAACTCACATCAGTACAAGCCAAGGTGATTTAATAATATGTGGCAAAATACAACAATCCAACAAAAATCTTCCCAGAGTTCCCAGCAAAATCAGAATGAAAACTGCCCAATCTGGCAACACTGCACTCAGGAGTCTTTTCAAGTCAGTCTGTGCTGGAGTTGGCTTCAGCTGACCAGAGTCCATAGCTCCCTCTGTTGGCTTGTAGTGAAGTGCACTTTGTAGCTTCCTGTATGCTCTCCCTCTTTCCTTTCATCAGCAAAAGCCAAGTTAAGGTTTCAGGATTTTGTAAATTTCCACAGCTGTGATGTTCACTTTGACCTAGAAAACAGCTGCACCACAAAATAATTACTTTTCCCTATAAATCACATATTTAAGCTAAATGAAATCAGCAATTTCAGCATAATTATCGTTAATTTTAGATAAATGCTACTTAATGACACTGTTGACACTTTGTCTGCAGTTGTGCCGTTTGTATCTAACTGCCCCGTGTTTCAGTGCATCAGCTGTTCAAGCAACCACCTCGTGAATTTACGCAAAGCTGTGTTCACCAGCAAAGACACACAGTATGCTCGCACGCGCACGTACGTTGCTGGGAGTGAACTTGCTCTGGCCTATTGAGTCGTGTGATTGATGTGAGTGAGAGTTGCAATAGATAATTCTTCCATAGATGTCAACAGGCTGCCGCCACAGGGTCAAAACAGACAACCCACGCACACTCGTGCACACACTCACAGATAAAAAGAGAACAGAGAGATGTCAGCAGTGACACGGAGTAGCTTTCACACACAAACTGAAATCTACAAGGGAAGTGAGGAAACTCAATTACACACATAATTATTGATTATGGCACACTTTGACTAGGTCACAAATTTTTATTTTATTTTATTTGGTGCGTATCCACAAAGCTGTATGGAAAAATGTTAAAAAATTACTGGTAGAAATCCATAAAACAGTTCACACAGGTAATTTTTTGTTTTGTCACTGTTCTGGTTTTTGGTTTAAGATGAAGCTGGCTTGTCCATTTACAAGCAGGAAGTGGCCTAAAGGGGTCACTGTCAACATACACTGATTCAGAGACAATCAATAGTCATGGAGGGGTGGGGGTCAAACAGGGAAAAAAGCAGTAAAGCATACAGATAGTCAGGGTAAATATTGTTTTAGTGTTTAAATATAATCAGAGAAACTAGCAAAATAGCACATTATAACCGATGGATGTTAAGTGTGTGTGGCTTGTTAAAGCATACAGTTACATTTGTGATTGTGTGTGTGTTAGAATCATAATTTGTCACCAATGAAGCATAATTTTCATAAAGGGAACATTACAGAGACATTTGCAGAGTGAGTCTTGCCTCAAATATTGTTGTTTTTAATGCACTGCAGCTTGAATTACTTAACATCACTTTCAAGTGCAGACATTTCAATTAAAAATTGCATTTTTAAATTGTAAACGTACCAGAGAAACTACACACTCCAGCAGAACAGTTTGTGAAATATCCATTAGTGAACTTGAATGTGTGTATACCAGAGTTGTTTGTTTTGTTTGTTGTCACGTTCTAAAATCTTCCAATCAGTGTAGATATGCTCACCCCCAGCATTCAGTTTAGTTTTCAAGTATCATTTTAAAGTAATGTAGTACAAAAGACTGACGTATTTTCAATATACGTATTTTGTTAAGTAAAACAAGTTTAGTATTTTTCGTTTTTATTCTTTCTTTGCAGACACGAAAATGATAGATGTGTATTTGTGTGTTTGAGGTGCACATGTGCATTAGAGACAGAGGTTTCGGGAAAAGATTTGTTTGCCCAGTGGTGGCGGCAGCATTGATTCACACTCATCTTTGTCGATGCTTATAAGCCTCTGGATACATCATAACTCTGTGTGTGTGCGCATGTGTGTGTGCGTGTGTCCCACACATCATCTGTGTATACATGTGCTTGAATTCATATTTTCTTTGTCCTCATGGCAAAGGATAATTCTAAAGTGTGTGTGCATGCTGTGTGTGTGTGTGTGTGCACACACACTCTGCATACATGTGTGCAGGCTTTCAGGTCTATGTCCTCCAATTTGCTCCTAAAATGCCTTTTTTATTTTAAATACTGTAATGCAATAGTCTTAGTCAAACTGTGGGTAAGATTCACAAGTTATCTGAATTTATGTTTGCTTTGGTCCAGCTACTTTTTCAGGTCAGGAAAAATAAGAATTTTACTAGATAATAAGCTAAATTGTTGCAAATAAATAACAAAATTTTGTGGAATAAGCTAGATAGAAAAAGCTGTTGTTGCACATGCACACACACACGCACACATCAAAGTAGAGATTGGTTTCAGGAAATGTTTTACTATCTGTTCCTTTCCAAATGTGCTAATTACAACCATTTTCTTTCATCTCTTCACCCCCACCCCCCTCTCACCACCACCCTACTGATTTATTTTTTTTCTCAGTATCTTCCTCCGTGCCGTCGTTCCTGCATCCTTCTGTGTCTGGGTACCAGAGTCCTGGAAAGTTAAACAGAAACTAGTCGAACATTAGAAAGGAAGACGGGGAGGAGAGGGGTGAGTGCACCTCTGTGGCAAAACCGATCCATCCTTCGCTCTTGTTTTGCGTTCTCTTTTCTCTAATCGTTCAGCCTCTCGCTCTAACACTGAGAACCTGTGAAAAGGTTCTCCTGGAGGTTTAGTCTCCACGCATGCCGGTGTGTTTGAAAAATACCGGGAGCAAACAGCCTGCTGGTGAGGAGATGAAGGGGAGCTTGACAAAACAGCAAGCAGCAGGGAAAACCTTGTCCCAATCATGCCCAAATCATTCCACAACAAAGGACAAGCGCTCTGGAATTGCCATAATCTCGTACTTTACCGCTGAGCTCTGATGGGCTCTGCTGCGCTCTGCCTGTCTATGTACGTTTGCAGTGTGACATGTTATTCAAGCTCCGGGTGCAGGGTCAAGCTCGCTCTTGTTTCTTTGATCTAGCAATTCTCTGGATTTGATTAGGTCAATTTTGTGCTCTGCATCCGAGCAGGCGCAAGAATCCCCGTTTTCTACTGGAAAGATGCTTCAGTGCATGGTGCGCTTGCACGAACGCCCGTCCTTTAAAACTTTCTGACGCATGTTCGGGAAAATAACAGAACTGTGTTCATTGTTGTTCTCGTTGAACGGTTCTTTTGTAACAAAAGTATGTTTAATGGTGTGGTTAGACACATAATTAGTGTAATAGAAACTTAAGGAAAAGCCTTTGAAGGGACAAAAGTTAAAAAGATGAAGCAATAAATTAAAAAAAAGCATGAAAGAGTGCTGGAATTTTTGCTTTAAACCTTTTCCCTCACCTGTCTCTTTCTTCTTCTGGCTTCCTTTTTTTTTCCTTCCTCCCTCCTCTCTCTCCTCCTCTCTGCTCTTTGTCTGATCCCTCCTTCTCCACCTGCTACTCTCCCTCTCTCTTGCTCTCCCTTCATTTCTTTTCTCCACCCCTTTCTCCACCCATCCCTGCAGCCATTGGTCAGCTGTCCACCAATCACAGCCAAACCGGGACCTGAGGGACAGCATATGCAAAATCCTGCTTAATATTCATGAGCAGCTATCGGGGCTTTAAGTCGTTGATTAGGACAGCAGCACAGCTTTCTGTCCCAACTGCACTGCTGGCTGGCTGTGTGTGTGTGTGTGTCTATAGCCCCGCTCTCCCTGGCTGTCACATACACACCACACACACACACGTGCTCCCTTCATGTCTACACACACTCGCAGAGCCGATCAGAGCAGGCAGCGCAGAACCTCCTAATTGTATTGCTCCCTCCAAGTGCAAGGAAGGACTAAGAGAGTGAGGAAGACAGGAGAAAGAAGAGGAGGGGGAAAGAGGAAACATATTTAAACTTTGATTTTTAAAAAAATTCTTTTTCCTGTTTTGTTGCTGTTTCCACGAAGGAGGGTGACGCGACAATGACCCGGTACCGCTGATGGAGTCGGTAGGACACCCGTTATCTGAGTGTTTTTTAACGCACTCTGAACAAGAGTAGGTAAATTTTACCTTTTTACTTTTACCTTCTGAATCTGTCCATCAACTTGACATTGCCATTGTCTTCCACTGTGAGTGATACATGTGAGGAGGTGAATGTGTTGGTATGCAGCGAAGGTGGCCGGCACCGTGTCAAGGTTGTTTTCTGCTGTCAGGTGGCACGAGATCAGAGTCGGTGTGCTGGTGTTTGTGTGAAGGTCCATCTGTGGTTGCAGTGTCCAGACAGCAGCTCTCACTCTAGACAGAGAACAATGTCTGTCCCTCCACCTTGAAGTAAGAGGAACACACCTGTACTGTAACGCGAATGCTCAAACTCAGTCTCGCCTTCACTTTTCCCCCCCATTTTCAAAGTATTGCTTTACTTTCAGTCAGGCTGATCTGAGGACAACTCAGTTTGGGCTTGTGCTCTCGCAGGTTTAAGTGCAGGTTCGTCCGAGCAGAAAATCAGAGAGGTAACGGGGGCACTGAGGTTACAGGAATAACGTGGAGGGATGGGAGAAGAACGGCCCATAAGAACTGGGGGAGGAGGACGAGGGGGGAAAGCTGCACGCTTAAATGCCAAAGGAGGTTGAATTTCAGACGGGCCGCTCAGCGTGTGGCCCCTGCTCAGGAATCAGAGATAGTTACACACACACACACACTGGCACGAGCTGCTCTTTTCGCCAACACTTTGCTCTTTTGGGTGCATGTGAAGGAATGTTCAAAATGCAGACGAATTGACCGGGTCAGCAGGTTACAGCTTTTCTGCATTCTTCTGCACATATGTTGGACAATACAAATTTTACACAGCTTAACAGTTTGGCTTTTATCCCTTCACACTATTAAAACATTAGTTTATTAATATTGGTATGCTGACATTTGAGGGCAACGAGTGAAAAATCATTTCCTCTGCAGTTTTTTTTTTTTTTTTTTTTGTGTTCAACAATAATTTATTTGAAAAGAAATCCTTTGGATCAAGTTTAATGGGGCAAAGGTCTTACAGTAAATGAATGAAAGTCAATTACAGCAAGTATGTTCACAGCAGACAGTCTGACTAAATGACATGAAAGGACAAAAATCAAAGCAGAGGTTAATACTGAAGTGATTTCCAAGCATCAAAATCTTCACGTTTTCACAGAAACCGAACCGTTGTTGTGTGCTGTGAACCTGTTTCATCTTGGTGTGCTTTGACCTACACAGCACTTCGAAACAGTTTGAAAACTGGAGCAGAGACCAGCTAAATCTAAATAAAATCTTTGTTTTTAGATAAAGCGTTTTTGAACTTGTAAAGTTTTATTTTTAACAAGTAAAAGAAATGTGCAAATATCTGAAAAGTCACCTCTTTTAAGATGGCTTTCGTAGCCGTTTTATTATAACGCCTCCTGGTTTGTGTGCTTCCGTTTCAAGTCGAAAGCCAGATCAGGACATGTCACAGGACCATGCAGGTTTAGATTTTTCAATTTCAAAACGATGCGTTTCAAGGTTTAAGGATCCGCACAAGTAAAAACGGAAAAGTTTGATCATTCTTTTTGGACAAGAGAAGTTTATTATTTAATCAGAACATATTTTGTTTACAGCCAAATGGTTGTCAAGTTTGAAAGGTGTATCAAAGATAGTGCACAAAAACAAAAATGCACTTTGATGTGCAACAAAAAAAAAAAAAAAAGAGAACAGCAGCGTAATGCATCTTTTGAAGCAGTGTGTGTTTTCAGAGTGTATCTACACCTTTACTACGCGTTCTTTAGTAAACCCTCTGGTCCAGCCACCCGTCTGTCCGCTCCTTCATCCTCCCATCCATCCATCTGTCCTCCGTTTTCTTTTCCCTGCTTTGCTTCCTTTGCTTTGAGGCGCAGCTTTTCTAATTAAAATATTAAGGATAATGATGATCATACTGAAGATAATAATAACAAGTACCGCTTAAGCAGTTAACATAATTGTATTCCCCTCATGTCACCATACACATACGATTTGCATATCATTATTATATATTTCCTACAGTGACTTTAGTGAATTTGATGTGTTTTTGTCAGTGGGTGTGTGAGTTGCGTGGACCTGTGGTGACAATTGCACAGCGGCCGTCAGATTATTTAGACGAAGGTTTGCACCAGATTGTGGAGAAAAGTGTGACAGAGCGGTGATTTTCGTCCAGGATCCTTTTCAAAAATATTTATTTTTATTATTTTAAAATGAATTAACAAGTATTTGCAATTGTCTGCATATACATCTCTTTTTTTTTTTTTTTTTTTTGGTGGCACTTTTCAAAGCCCAGGTGAAAATTAATTTAGTGCATTTAAAACTGCAATATGTCAACACTGGCAACAGTTTTGCTTACCTTTTTAAAAAAAATGTGTTATTACAGGGTTTAACCAAAATTTGCAGATTTGTTTATTCATAAGCCACTCACATTCATAAGATCAATGTTTTCCGCATGTAACTTATCAAACCTAACTCTTAACTTCTCCAACAATTCATTCTTTAAGAAAAAAATTGCATAAATCTTTAATAATAAGTTTGAAATGTTTTAATTTTGCTGACAAACATAATCAAACTTGAAGGCCAACTGTTCAACAGCAATCGCCAAGATAATATTTTAACTGAAACCATTTTTGGAAAGAATATCGCACAAAAAGACGGGACGACATTTAGGTTTTTTAATCAATCTGTTTAACAGCTTTGTTTTTTTTTTAAGGTATTCTTTTCACAGGCCATGAGGATAAAAAGAAGCAGCAGAGGCAGAGAGGTGAGGCTGACTGGAGGGAGGGACAGTGAGGGGGAGGGGGGGTACCAAAGAGAGATTGCGTAAATTAAAATCCTTTTAATCTCCTTATAAAATCATTTACTTAATTCATCTGTCAAAGCATGTCAATATGTGCCGTGGTGATTTGCTGGCTGTGTGTGTGTGTGTTTGTGTGTGTGTGTGCTCGCACATTTGCATCTGTTTGCCGTCATGCGTAGGTTTGTGCCTGCCTGTCCACGTTTTGCGTGACCTATTGATAGCCAGGATGAGGAAGTGTTGTTCTTCTTGTTGTGTGTCTCCCTGTCTGTCTGTCTGTCTGTCTGTCTGTCTGTCTGTCTGTCTGTCTGTCTGTCCCAGTGGAATTAATTGTCTGTCAGTTTTTCCATCATATAGACCTTCACACACACAAAGATTCACGTTCATACTTACGACGAGCTCTTTCTCTCTCGTGCAGAGTCCAGGCGTTCCAGCGGTAAATTTGTCCTGTAAAGAGAAAGATGCAATGAGAGAGAGAGAGAGGGAGAGAGAGAGAGAGCAGGAGGTGCGAAGGGAAGGGGAGGGCTGGTTTGCTTTTGTCTGACACCAGCACTCAGGAGGTCCGTCAGACACGCACATGTATGCATGACCGCACACGTGTGCACGGAGACAAAAACTCTTGCGCATGCAGAGCTGAAAGCACACGTTTTGCAGGTTCGCGCTGATAAAAAAACATAACCAAACGAGTAAACTCAAAGAGTTAAAGACTTTAAAATGAATATGTGTTCGACACACGTCGTCTCAGGAAACTTCAACGACGCAACACAGAAAAGAAAAAGATGGAGGCTGATTATGTTTTTTTTTTTTTTTTTCCTGATTTATAACCAGGCCATTGTTGATCTGAGCATGTGAGAGTGTGTCACGGGTCATCGCCGGCCTTTATGTGCTGAAAGAGCAGTAAGAGAGACTTTACCAGCTGTGACACACACACACACACACACAGACAGACACATTATTACATTCACTGCAATTAGCCATCACGCACACTGAATGTGAAGCTGTGTGTGTGTGTGAGAGAGAGAGCATGTGATTGAATGCCAAAGTACTGATTGAAAGGAGAGCAGAAGCGTGATATATGGTAAGAGGCAACGCTACTCATCTCCCCCTTACACACACGCACGCACACACACTCCTTTACTCCGCGGTGCTCATCCCCTCGTTCCCCATAGTCCATCATCCGTACATCGCTGTCATCCATACATCAAAATGTACATTCAATTATTATTGCCATTATCGTGATCTATCAAATCGTTTACGCTCCCTTACTGCACAGATGCTGCTGACTTTTGCTTCATTCAAGAGAAAAGCGGCAGCATCTCTTCTCTGGATTACTCTGGAACAGGAAGAGATGCAGATCTACACCCCTTCCGATTCAGGCCGTCAGCATCTGCAGTCTTTTTCAACACTTTTAATTTGGAGTCCCAACTTTTAATAAACTGTTTATGTTTTAATCTCTGCAGTTCAACTGGATGAAGTATCGAGCAGCACTTTACATCAGTGGACCACTGTGTGTGTGTGTGTGTAGGTGGGTGGTGGTATCATGTTGTGTTCAGGGCTTCTACAGCTCCTTCTCTGCTAATAGAAGGAGACAGCGAAGACTCGGCCACAATAGAAAAGATTTAGATGGAGAGGTGGTATGTGTGTGTGTGTAAATGTGTGTGTATGAGCACGGAGGGCATCGAGAGAATAGTGCACGCTCGAATGTCTTGTCTGTCTTTTGCACTTTTTCCTTTTTGCAGCGTCCGTGGGGAGAGCCTATAGATTGGCTGCTTGGGTAGTTTTCTTCCTTTGCGCGCTCGGGCCAAAAGCATGATTGAATTGTCGTTGTTTCGACGTCGTGTAAAGGGTTCAAAAAGGCACGGGAAAGAAAGAATGATGCAGTGGAACAGGAAAGGGAATGCCACCAAGTGAGGAAATGAATAATAAAGAAAAGAATGAATGACCATGCCGCCTTTCGACTGACAGTGAAATATTCCTCCTCTCATCCTCCCATCATGCTTCATGTGTGTGCCTGATGGGGAGAACGACAGACCAGCCCAAGTCTCTCTTCAGCTTGTAGTTAGACTTTCTTCTTGGCTTCTGCAGCAACATACAGCATTTAATCAGTTTACGAATGCACGTCCGTACACAGCACGAGCATGTTGAGCGTGATGTGCTCTTACTAAATAAATCATAGAGTTAAATGTTCTACAACTAAGGCACATTTTCTCTGAATGACTTAATTGTGAGTCTAACAAAAAGGTCTTTAGCGTTACAGCAATATGAGAAGTTGCAGTCCTGTTAGAAAACACTACAACAGTGGGTATAGAACAATTCAGCCTTACTGCTTTAAGCAATTTTAATATTATTAATAATAGTTTTTACTTTCTTCTTATACAGTTCTTCTGGTTTTTATCATCTGTAGTGATAGTGTGAACCTAGCAGGACTGATGGGACATTTCTGACATATAAAAAGCATGGGTGAATGCACAATAATGACAGATCCATTTAATTTTCTTCTATGAAAAGTACATATTTTAATATCTTTTAAGGGATTATTAAAAGTATACAGCAATAAAAACAGTTTTCGTCTGGAGGAGGTGCATTCTTACATGGAACTGATCTGCTCTTTTCTTCACCTCTGCCGATAATTCAGTTTTCCTTTATCTCTGTCCTCCCGATTCAACCCCACCTCCACCACACACACACTCACACACACACACACGCACTTTCCTCCTCTCCCTCTCCACACACCCCTCCCTTGTGAAGCTGTCACCTTTCTGCACCCGCTCAGTCCCTATTAAGGCCGACAGCCCATCTGCCGCCTGCCCCGCTAACAGCTCCCGTCGCTAACGCTAACGTGCACACACACACATTCGCACAGACACACTCAGGGTTGCATCCAACCCCACCTGCCCTGATGCATGTGTAGTCACGCGCAGGGCAACAGTCACACACATTTATATATGAATATCCTCATGCACATGATGTTTGTGAGAATTTACAAGTCATTTTAATTGGAGACACATTTTTTTATTGACAGGCCAAAGAACGGACAAGAATCCAGGACTTACGGTCGCTACTTTTTATGCAGACGACAGTGTGTATTTATGCTGAGCATTAGATTTGTTGGCACCTTTGCATGACAACTGTTCAAATCTGTTTTTCTCATAATTCTACGTTCAGTGATAATGCTCTGATCAGCGTTTGTAAAATTAAAGCCAGAATGTGTTTAGAGCTTCATTTCTGCAAATTTAGGATTACACAATGTACATGCGATTGTGCGACATCGCACTGCCCCGACTACAGGGGCAATTAGATAGGGCATTTTGCAGCTCTGTGTGTGAGTGTGTGTGAGTATGTGTGTGTGTGTGTGTGTGTGTGTGTGTGTGTGTGTGTGTGTGTGTGTGTGTGTGTGTGTGTGTGTGTGTGT
>JARVGQ010000759.1:17492541-17504706 GCA_031762355.1 Hypsolebias martinsi | reverse complement strand
CCCCCCCCCCCCCCACAGCTAGTTTATATAAATCGCTTAAGATTGAACGCCTGTCCATTGACAGACGTTTAGGGTCTTTTGAACATGTTTAGAAAAGATTGTGCAGCAACTTTTCCCTTTAATTAGTCACAGAGTTGTCAAAGGCATCCCCAACGTGTCTGCAACCCATCTGAATTTTTCTGTTGGTGTCTCCAACCTATTTCAGGAGTACTAGACACTCGCATGGGAATTCTGCTATTAAAAAAACTTTCAAGGCAAATGTCCAGGTTTAATAAGCACGCTGATTATAATTATTAATTATTAAAAAGCTGGTCCAGATCTGCCTGTCTTTGTTCCAAAGATGTATTCCTACAATTAAATAATGAATGTGGGGGGCAGCTGCTAAGATGCATACAAAACGAGCCGAAGTAGGTAGGTGGGCGGCGATGGACAACAAAAAATTGGCACAGCCACGAGTTCAGTTGTGCATACAGTGTGCACAAAAATGGACCATTATTTTCAAAAGCTAGCCAGGCAGAACATGGTTGCATGGCACACTGGTCACCTGGACACAAACACTGTCAAACTGTAACACAAAATGTACTTATTTTTATGTTATTTTATCCCAAATTTGAGTCGCTAATGAGTTTCTGAACAGTCCCAGCCCATTGAAATAAGAGTGAACACAGTCAAAGGCCTGCCTCCGGACTCGGGCAACACCTTTATTTCACTTCACATAAGGGAGATTAAAATGCAGACAATAAGTGATTCTCTCAGCACTTGTTCAGTGATGAAGCAGACCAGAAAACAAGGGAGATCATCTGCCCTATTCACCGCTTTGATTAAATACACTCACTCACTCATTTTCACATTCCCATGTTGCTTTTTGCTTCTTTCTTTTTCTCCAGTCTGCCCACCTCTGACCTTTCTACTCCCACTGCTCTCCCAACTATGAAAAGAGGTAGAGGAGTGGCAAGGGATGAAGAAGAGGGTAGATAGAGATATCAAGGGGGTGGGGGTGGGAGAAGCCTCAGGGACGGGAGGACAGGACAGCGGTGAGGGGGGAGAAAGAGATAAATTTATAGGAGCTGAGGAGGGGAACCAAGGGAGGATGAGAAGCAGAGAGGGGAGGTTAGTTGAATGAGGCAGAAAGTGTGTGAGAGTAGGGAGAGAGGAGAGGAGAAAAGGGTCAAGGTTGTAATTGATGGGAGACCTGGCCTACGCGCCCCCCCTCCTTACAGTGGTCAGGGAGCGTGCTTGTGCCGACGCCTGCCAGGTCTCCCGCCATCCATTGCTGTCTTCATCACGTCCCTGCACTTCTCCCACTCAGTATTACGACACTCTTTCTTTCTGATGCTTTTTTCCACGTCTGTCGTTCATTCACCGCCCCATTAAATCACGGAGCCAAATATCCAGTCAACACTAAAATGAAACGTACCTGCTGCCTGTGGTCAACTAGGAAATGATCACCTTTAACAGACTGTATAAGCTTTAAAAATCTTGTTTTAATCACTGCCAGCTAACTTTTACTTTACTGTGAAACTAAAAACATCTCGTCGTTGTTTTTCTTTCAAAAGCACACACACACACTAACATTCCTAACAAGCTGCTGTCTTAGCATTTGTTCTCCCAGTTGATCTGACATAGCAGAACCTACATCTCATCCCTCCAGTATTATCTTGTGTATGTGGCCACAAACACACACACAAACACACCCCTGTAGTACCGTGTATTATTGGCAGTTCCAACAATATCATAGTTTACAGATGCAGTCTGCATCCTTCTAATGGACACAGAAACCACATCCCTCTTGTACATAAAGTGTCTACAAGACATTTTATTTATGAGTATGTGTATAAAAAGTGACACGTTGGAAAAAAAATGCTTCTTTTATCTACTTGAAAACATTATATTATACTCTCTAAAACTCTAAAACACTCAATTAAAGACGTCATTGTCACTCTTTAGGGTTCCCTCTGTGTAAAAATGTAGTATTTGGTGAGTCATTCGGATATTGTAGCAGTAAAGAAAGTTACATTCCCTGCTCAGAGTTGGAGAAATTCAGTTTTTTACACATCCACTCCCTGCTCTCCCCATTTTGAACTTCAAATAAAGCTGCACTCACTGTACATGAGAAACGTGAAGAAAAAACATTTTCACCTTTGCTTTTTTATTTTTACTATAATGGGAATATTCTCAGCAGATGCTAGGTATTTCACTGAACTAAATATTAATGAATAGTAAGTCCATAGTGCTTTTTTCATTATATTATCCAGTATTCCATACCCTGACTAGAAAATCTCACATGGGAATGTGGAAAATTATATTTTTATTTCCCTGAATGCATTAGCGACATGAACAAAGGTAAACACTGTTTAAAAGTGTTACATAAAATAAATAATAATAATAATAAAAAAACTAGTGCAAATTTTTGCATCTTAAATTTTCTAACAGCCAGTGTAAAGAGACATAGCCTATCTCTTGAAATCTGAACTGGTTTTAAAAGGGCAAGAGAACCAGCGATAAGTTCGAGATCATGCAGACACTGGGAAATAAAGCTCACCTGCTCATTTCAGGAATGTGCATTGTTTGTATGTAACTGAGGGACATGTGTTTGTGTCTGCAGGCAAACAAATAGCTTCCTTTTGTTGCTACTGCTCCCCAGCTCTGCACACATATATCACATAGGGCTGCATATCTATACATCAACATGACAGACCCCAGCCACCCCATTTGTTGTACAGACTGTGAATTTAATACAAGAGGGCCAACTCTACATGTGAACAAGGCTCATTTGGAAAACTGATGCAAACATTTACTAACGTTGCCCTTTATTAATTACTTTTGCTTCTTTGGGAAACAGCTGTTTTAGTATATAGAAGAATCAAACTTTTGTATTATGTTCTAGTCTAATAGTGGTGTTTAGCATAAAGTAAAATAAACAGGACGGTTATAACAAAGCAACTACTGACAGGTAAAGTGCATCATACGTATCGTGTTAATTCTCTTAGAAAACCTGCATCTTGATGTTTACAGGAATGTTTACATCAACACTGTCAACCATTAAATAAATTATGAATCTATCATAAATTGGAAAAGCTTATCAGCCAGTCTACTTTGGCTGGCATTGTAGAAGAGGGTGGAACCAAATTTGCTCGGGAAACGCTCAATGAACATGACAAGAAAAACTAGAGGTTCATCTTGTTTTGATGCAATGAGATTTGATTGTGTCTATGTGAGGCAATCCTAATCCTAACACAATGCATGAGGTCCAAAGCATGCATTTCTAACATTACTTTGATTTTTGTTTGTGCTCTGACTGGTCAGATGACAATATTAGGCAGGTGTTCATACTAGGATGGGTGATTGGTGTGTAACAAATTTTCAAAAACGATATTTAAATCGCTCCTGAATTTAATCCGTCTGGCCATCCATTATCTATTACTTGTTTCTTTTTTTCTTTTTTTTGGTCATGGGTGTTACTGATGCCCATATCCAGCAGTCACTGTGTGAGAGGTGGTGGACACCCTGGACAGGTCTCCAGTCCGTCACAGGGACACAGAAAGACAAACAAGACAACCATTCATTCTCTCACTCACACCTAGGGACAATTTAGCCTAACATGCATGTTTTTGGTCTGTGGGAGGAAACCGGAGTACTCAGAGAAAACCCACATGTGCATGGAGAGAACATACAAACTCCACCCAGAAAGGCACCCAGTGGCGATTTGATCGGCGACCCTCTTGCTGAAAGGAAACAGCTCTACCAACTGAGCCACTTTGCCGCCCCTGAATTTGTTCCACCATCTAAAATCAACATAATCTGAAGTACATTTCTTATCGTCTCATTTTTCAAGATGCATTTTTGTTAATGCAAGTTAGTAAAATGTATTCATGCTTTTGTATTTTTATTATCTGAGTTCATATCGTTGCCAAATTATGAATTGGTAAACGTTTTTTCACCAACCATTTGACAAGGGACTTTCTACCACCATTAAACACTAAATCTCCAACACACTCATTTAGGAACATTACGGACTGTGTTTCATTCTGCCCTTCTGGGTTTCAGTATTGTTGCTGTAAAATTGCATAGATGGTAATGGTAAGTGGCTATCAGTTAGCGTCAGTGCTACCTGAGGTTGTCAGGGGCTAGCTAACAGGAGAAAGGTGAAGATAAAGTGGTTAGGGTGGAGTGTGGAGGAGGACAGTTTATATGTGTGTGTGTGTGTGTGTGTGTTGGTGGGGGGGGGGGGGGGGGGGGGGGGGCGTAGTTTACCCCGTAGGGCAAGATCTGCCTCAAATTAGCTTTGTCGCCCTGGGAGACAGCGAGGGTTGAGCTGAAGAGCAAGTAAGGCATCAAGAAGTGTGTGTGTGTTTGTGTATGTGATGTGTGTGTGTGTGTATGTTTAAAACAAAAGAGAAGAGTGCAAGAGGGGCCGGAGGGTCAGGAAATCAACTCAGAGTAGATTTCTTTCTTTACGTTTCCTAAAACGCACTACCTGCTCATATGAATGCACTTCCATGCAACCCTGTCCGTGTGAACTACTGAGTTTACTCACTGTGAGGATGAGGAGTAGGAGGAAGAGGGGAGACAAGAAAAAAATAAATGAGCAAGCTGAGAATAAACAATGGAGGGACAAACGCGAGGAACCCACCCACCAATATGTAGCAGCTAATTTCTGGAGCAAGGCAATTAAAAGGCCGTATTATTACATTATGAGAACTACCCCTCTGGCAGTGGTTGTCTGTCCATTTTTAATGAGGTCATAATGATGCGTCAGCTGAAGAGCAAAAGGTCATGGGGCGGGACTTAAATCTGTTGAGAGGGGACAGGAAGATGAAAGAATGAGATAATGATCACAAGTTTAAAAAAAAGGTTGCAGAAATAATCTAAAACTACAAAATTCTGCAAAATTGTAAGTAATGACTACTGCATGTGTCGGTTATATTTAAATTAGCAAATATTAAGGGTTTTGATACACGACAAATTCAACAACAGCAGCAATTTGCAGAATTATTACAAACTAAATACAAAACAGATCAGACATTTTTTAACATGAACGGTTCTGGCAGACTGACACAACGTAGAAACTAGCAGAGTTCACTGTGCAGATAAAAAAAAGAAGTGAATTCATTCAACCTTTATTTATACAGGTTAGTTTCATTGAGCCTTGGGGACTCATTTACAAGAGAGTCCTGTTTACTTTTTCTTGTCAGTCATTTCAGAAAGTGAAACTCATGTATTACATTGATCCATTACTCACAGAGTGAAATATTTCAAGTCTTTATTTCTTATATTTTTGATGAGTATGTTTTACTATGAAAATAATAATAAAAAAAAATATACAGTGTCTCATAAAATTAAAATATCCCACAGCCAGCATTTGGTACTTTTGTCAGTGTGGGCCAGAGCCAAGTCCTGCTGGAAAACGAAATCAGCTTCTCCATAAAGCTCATCAGCAGAAGGAAGCATGAAGTCTCTAAAATGTCCTGGTAGATGCTGCGCAGACTGAGGACTTCAGAAAACACAGTGGACCAACACCAGCTGAGGACATGGCACCAAACCATCACTGACTGTGGAAACTTCACTCTGGACTTAAAGCAACGTGGATTCTGGGCCTCTCCACTCGTCCTCCAGACTCTGGGACCATGATATCCAAATGACATAAACATTTAATTTAATCAGAAAAGAGGACATTGGACCACTGAACAACTGTCCAGTTCTTTTTTTTCTCCTCAGCCAGGTAAGACACTTCTGACTTGTCTCTGGTTCAGTAGTGGCTTGACTTGAGGAGTGAGACATTTATAGTCCATGTCCAGGAGTTAACCAGCTGATCAGGGTGTGACACCAGGAGTTTACAATATTTAACCTCTTCACAATATTCTAATTTTCTGAGGCACTGAATTTTGGTTTTCCATTATTTGTAAACCATAATAATCAAAATTACAAAATAAATGCTTGAAACATTTCTCTCTCTGTGTGTAATGAATCTATATAAAATATGTGTTTCACTTTCTGAAATGACTAACAAAAAAGTTATTTTTTACAATATTCTAATTTTCTAGATGCACCTGTATGCAGTACATATGCTCAAAGTGACAGATTTGCTCCAAAACATTGCAGCAGGTTGTTGGCGATGGCACATCTGATGAATCATGAATAAGCAGAAAGTGTAAAATCCAAAGCTTTCACCTCTACAAAGTCATAAATGACCAGCTGGATTCAGATGGTGGGTTTCAAGTCCTCAGACTGCAGATATAAACCCTGGCATGGTGCTCCCCCACACACACACACATATGCACACACACATTAACACCTTGTGCCAGCTTTGGCCGTGCTCCCTCAGCCTCTAAGACCTAATGAGTGAGATCGGGTGGAAGGCCCCAGTCTGTGTGGGTGTTGCTACTTGTGTGTGTATTTTGGTGTGTGTATAGCTGGCAGTGTGTGTCAATGCTTCTTGTAGCTAAGTGATCTTAACTGATGCCATTTCATAGCCCAGCACACAGGCACAAGTATTACTGACAAATGAATGAAACGTGTTTAATTACTAAATGTGTGTGATTAAATAGATTAAATGATGAGGGACAAGTTGTGAAAAGAAAGTGGAGAGATGTAAGGAGGCATGAATAAAGAGAAAACAAAAAGAGAGGGAGTGCTAGACAACTGGTGGCGTCTGGTGTTACCCCCTCAGGAGACTTGCAGCTAAATCTGGTCCTGTAGCGTCTGTCCTGCGCGAGTGTGCGGCTGGCATCTGGTTGCATCCGTGCTAGAAAGAAGGAATAATGGAAACAGAGTGGCGAGAGGTCGATCCAAGTGGTTTGCTCTCTTTCACAAGCACTTTCTGAGGAGAGGAGAGGGAAGGAGATGAGTGTTAGCAGAGAAAAACTGATGCATTTATACATTGATGGAGCAAATAAGGAGTGAGATGGATTGTGTTTTTTGTTGTTGTATTTTTTTATTATTATTATTATTTTTTAGAAAAAGTTAGAAAAAACTGAAAAACATTTAATGACTAAATATTTCTTATGGCATTGACTAGGCCTGTCACGATAACAAATTTTGCTGGCTGATTAATTGTCTCAGAAATTATTGCGATAAACTATAATATTGGTTTCAAATTTGACCATAATTAGTAATTATGGTCAAATTTAAGAAGAAATGTTGGTTAATCTGTTTTAAGTGTAGTACCTTTTTTGATCACCAGATGGCAGTATAAGACTGAACCGAAGGATGGATAGTGAGGGAGCGAGCAGCGTGTCTCTAAGAAAAATGGGAGGCAGGCCCCTTGACGTGACGTGGGCTTCCTTTCTTTGGTGTGTGTATAGCTGGCAGTGTGTGTCAGTGTAGTTTGAGCTCTTTAGCATAGCATTTTTCACACAAAGCTTTTAATAAAAAAAAAAATCAGTAAACAAGTTCTCAGCTTTTTTTTGCAGAGAAAAACAACTTTTTACACAAAGGCACAGGTTTCAACTGTGAATTTTGGAGCTTTGACAAAACAGGTTTATTCCTGAGGTCGGCCTGTTAGCTTAGCTTGTAGCTTAGCTGCTTTTAACGATCAAAAAACACGGTTTTGGAATGTTAAAACAGATTTTAAAGAGAAGAGAAGGGGTCAGTGAAGGGCACCAGAGTTGAGCCTATTGTCATCCAGTGTCTTCAGTAGAGACGCGAAGAAACGATAAAGCCCATAAATGAAAATGAGGTTGATAATTTTAATTTGTCGTGCTATTAATTGATTTATTGTTTATCGCAACAGGCCTAGTCACAATGAGGAATTTTTCAGTACAGTACTGTATTTAGTTAATTTTATGTTAAACGTCTCCATCTCATAAGCGTAGTTGACATTTGGAAATTATCACCTGGTATGGCAACCATCTAATTTTATTTATGAGCGTGCCTGTTTGAAAAGTCCATTTTATTGGTTTAAAGTGACGTCATCGGGAACTCCAGCCAAATATTTAAAAAGAGACAATGCCCGAGTTTTACTGTGATGCCAAACATTATAGGAAATGATTTCCTGGTGTGATGACATAAAACAGATTTTTTTTTTAATAATTTTAAAAGGAAATTATAAAGGTTATAAACAAAGGATTATTTCTGAAGACGTAGCTGTTAGAGAACTTTGATTTAAAGATACATTACGTATATTGTAGATGGTGTTTTAATTCACTCCTTCAGTCTCGGTTATGGCAAAAAAATTATATTTTCTCATTCTTTGTATTCTGACTCACTTTGCCAGCATAAGTCTCATGTGGTAATGGCAAAACTTGAGAACACGTTTTACAGTCTTTATTAAAGTAAATTTTATTTAATACTAAAGTAATTAATCTTTTGAGATAAAAATATTAAAATAAATCTGTGCTTTTAACCACTGTGATCTATATACGTATATAGATTTGATCTTTGCATGGATTTTTTTTTTTATTGTGTTTCTGTAAATTTCAAAATAAAAATTCCACTTTTTTTTTTTTTTTACACCAAAGCCCACTCTGTCCTTTATTTTTATGTCACCTCGTATCTTTTATGCAGCATCAACACCCACCGTGCTGTTCACCTTTAGCTGACCCACCATGCAGCACCATTGGGCTCATTATCCAATCCGATAGCATCCCAGTGCACTGTCAGTCAAACACCTGCTGTGGCTTTGTGACTTACTGCACCCTTTGTGTCCTGCAAGCTGTGGCTTTGTGTGCTTGTGCATATACAGTATCTGAATAAAATTCCCCTAAACAGACAGTAATGAGGTCAAGTGATTATCTAACCTGATCAGCTGTGCATCACTCTGAGTTTAATCTGATTTGGATCTCTGAAAAGGTGGAGCGAACGCACATCACTGCAAAGTGTTGATCTTTTTAGCATGGCCTTGTTTTTATTTTGTTCTAGTCTTTTCAAAGCAGTTATAATGTAACTGGCATTGGCATATATTCTTTTTTTAGACAGGATATTTATAGTTTAAAAAATTGGGGTCATGTCCACAAATAAGAGAAGTGGTTGTGTAATGGTGAAGCGTGTTATTTACAGCCTTATTTAAAAAAAAAAAAACCTGAATCACCTCAGTGCAATTTGAATCCTGACTAAAACAGTCCTTTTGTTCTTCCTCAGCGCACAACTGGTGCCCCCCTCCCTTAACCTGCGTCCAGCAACGGCGCCACCACTGCCAGCCGGGCTCGTCTCACTGCGGCCCATGCCTCTCTCCCTTCCAGGAGAACGAGGAAGGACGCTGCGTCCAGAGACGACGCCATCAAAACGGTACGACACAAGACTTCACACGCAAAAAACACAAACTGCATTTTATGGTAACATTACAGCTGAAACTGAATCTTTACTACCGTATTTTTCAGCCTATAAATCACATTTTTTTTGCATAATTTGCATGTCCAGCATAGGGCTGGATACCTTTCTAAAAAATTTAGTACCTGTACCTTCACTTCAGTGTTTGTTCCTGAACGGTACTTTTTCCGGTACTAATTTTATAATTAATATCAATTCCAACAATAAGAAAATTACGTAACACATTACAGTACAAATCTTTTTATTTTTTAACTTCGGTATTTTTCTATTCCAAGCACTTTTCTTACATAAAAATAAATAATTTCCAGGTCAAAAGAACAGTTGCAAACCGGTGACACGTCAGTGTCTAATGCTCACTTCTACACACTGAGGACCTTTTCACTCAACAGTTTTTCTTCAGAAAAATCAACATATCTGCTTTCTCTGGACACAAACAAGCCCGCTCCTGGCTGATGGTGTCTCCAGCAGTAGAACATGTTCATTCCAAGGGTGTGGATGATGCTTGTTGCACACAGATACCTGGTTGCCAAATTTGATAGCATTAGCATTAGTGTTCCTCACATGCCACCACTAGGTCACTGTATTCACTGAGGTTAGGGTTGATGGCAGACTTCTGTACCTCTGTATCTCTTCCTGAATCTTCTCTGTCGTTCTCTGGAGTTTAGGGTTCTTATCGTCTCTCTAATTGACATTAGAACACAAAACAATAACATGGTTGTGATATATAGGCTGAGAGATAAAGTCTTAACTGGTCAACAGTATCCTTTACAGCTTACTTACCTCCACCATGCAACTTTTAACAAAAGTTTGTGACAGTCCTGCGACACCCATCTCAGTTTTCGTTTGTACTTTTGTCCTCACATCAGGGTCAGAGGTTCCTGTGAGGAGAAACAATGAACATTAGGTGAACTGTTTACCCGATGGTCGCATTTTTACAAGCTTTATCTGTTACTGTCAATCTTTCGTTAGCTTTTGATTTTAGCTAGCTACATAGATATCCATAAAATAAAGCTACACGCTAATATCTTAAAGTTAGCGTTACGTAGATATTTAACTCACTGCGCGATGACCGAATTAAGCAGCAGCCACGAAGCTGCAGTAACGTTAACAAACATAAACTTACCAGCTGAAATCCCAGACACTGCTCCGTCCTCAGAGTTCTCGGATGAAGAGGAGTCCAGTTGTGGAGATGTTGAATCAGGCCGTTCAGGCTCTAACACCCACAGGCTGACTTTTACGCTGAGAGGAGGCGGCTGCGCTCCACTTGTCTTGCAGACAAGCACGGAGCAACTTTCCGCTCGTAATTTGAAGCGGTTCGACAACACGTGCTGCACACTAGTTCACACAACACAGACACGTGAACCCTGTCTGTGGGTGTAACCAGCGCCATAGATATACGGCAGCTCTATACAGCAGCTCTATACGGCTCTGGGCTTAACCACGTATGTCTGTTTGCCATATGTCTGTGTTTTACCTGCCTGTGTGCTGAAACCACATGTCATGTTAACAGCCAATCACGAAACTTGACACAGAAAGAAGAGGCGTATTTTGAGCCATACACCGACCGAAGCAGTTCAGCCACCCAAAAAGTTCAAGACAAAACAAATGGACTTCATTTATTATACTTTACTTTATACTTTATTGCTTTTTTTTCCCTTCAACTTTTTTGAATTTACCATGTCCTCGATGACTGAGAATCTTCACCTGCTATTAATGACACAATCGGCTTGCCATAGCCTCCCACTTTCGTTCTGCTCACTGCTTGGAGCAGCCGTCAAACCAGCTGCACCAACCTGGCGAAATGCAGCTAATTTGACATTTAAGTGCATTTATTAAGTAAAATTTCAACACACATTTATTATAATGTTGAGAAAAAAAGTGATTGTTTTAGGTGCTTTTCTTATTACATTTCGAAGAAATGTGCAGCGGTCCTCCTCCGTTTTTTTTCCCCTCCCTCTTCACGCTCCCGGAGCATCGAGGCAACGAATGCTTTTGAAATACAGCTGATTTGACCGTAAAAGTGCATTTATTAAGCAAACGTTAGACTGAGACACACCTTTACTATAATTTTGAGCAAACTGATAATTGTTTTTAGGTGGTTATCTTGTTAAATTTGCACAACGACTCGTCGCGTGCATACGTTTACTTCCGCATATTGACTTTTAAAATGCAGCTAATTTGACCGTCAAAGTGCATTTATTAAGCAAAAGTTAGACTGGGACACACTTTTACTATAATTTTGAAGAAACAAATAATTGTTTTTAAGTGTTATTCTTGTTAAATTCTTGTTAAAGTCCTTCTGTGCACGACCCCGCGGCCGCCATTTGGCAGCCCATCGGATTTTGGCACAACGCAGTCCCACATTTCTGGATTGTCAGCGGTGACGCATAATAGATGTGATGTACGGTATACAGCGAAGCGACATATTTATGGATTTTTCCACTTTTTTAGACATAGTTGGACTGATGCGACTTGTAGGGCAGTGCAACGGGTACAGCGGAAAATATGGTACATTGATTTCTACTTTTTTTAAAATTAGATAAGAACTCTAAACGACAAATTTCAGAACATTTTTTATGCATACTGATGGTTCTTAAAACCTTTAAATTAATATGGCAAGAAATTACTAATAGAAAATAGGACATTATTTTAAAATATTTATACTATTTAGATTTAATAAGCGATTTTGTCTTTTAATAATAATAATAATAATAATATTGTGTTGTGTATTGTCATCATTGTATGTTCTAGGGCTTGAACAGAGTACTCGAGTAGTCGACGCATCGATTACTAAGGTCTCTATCGAGTTTATTTATTTCAAATCGAGTAGTCGTGGTGACATCATCACATCTTAATGACATCATCATGTCACAGTTACAGATTAACAACTTTCTGTTT
>JARVGQ010000759.1:17481966-17492441 GCA_031762355.1 Hypsolebias martinsi | reverse complement strand
CCAGGACAGGGGTTATGTGTTCATATTTTTTAGTGTCTGTTAAAAGACGAGCTGCAGCGTTCTGGACAGATTGTAAATGATGCAAAGATGATTTGTCTAAACCAACATACAATGAATTACAATAGTCCAAACGAGCGTGAATCACCTTTTCAATGTCTCTGAAAGGGAGACAAGACTTCACCTTGGCAATGAGTCTTAGCTGGAAAAAAACAGATTTAACAACTGCATTTGACAAGACGGTGTTTTGTTTTTCCCGCGAGGTCAGCCTGTTAGCTTAGCTCGTAGCTTAGCTGCTTTAAGCTAACCAAAACCGCAATTTTTGATGGTTCAAACTGATTTTAAAGAAAAGAGAAAAAAAAGACAAAGGGAGAGGTCAGTGAAGAACTCCAGAGTTGAGCTGAGGTCAATAATTTTAATTTCTCATACAATTAATTGATTTATTGTTTATTGCGACAGGCCTAGCATTGACCCTGCACTATTATATTTATTTAGTTAGGTTATGTAAGTATTGGCACAATCCCATTCCAGTTAATTTGAATATTTAGGAAACTACTTACATTGAAGTTTCAGTGTGCTATTAGGTGAATGCAGCCTTCTAAGTGAAAGAGGGAAAAAGTCCACACTTTTTTGCTCGATCCCACACCCACAGTCACAGATTCACACTCCAGTGACAGCCACCTGCCCACTGCCGTAGGCACTGCTGTTCAGATCTGTTCTGGTCTAAACAAACATCCCTGCATGACACTACACACACCCTCCCCTCTACCTTGTTTCTGTTTTCTTCATTTTACCTCTCTTCAGCGCTGGCATTTTATTTTATTACATGCAGAGTCAGCTAATGTACAGAACATACCTGTTTTTTCTATGATTTAATCACTTATGCGCTTTAGAAGACGTCATCTCACAAGTTGGTTTTCCATACTTTTATTTTATCTATATTTGGCTATCATAGCCATTCATTATAATATTGCTCTTTATATAAAGCCTTACTTTTTGCAGCTTCTTTTAGTGAAAAACAGGATTTTGGTTCTTGCAGTGTTAATGTGTCAGCAGATTTATGTCCTCACTCATATTACAAATACAGTACACAGGTGCACACACACACACACACACACACACACACAACAGATTTACATGGGACAGTTGTCTTTCCCAATCCACTCACCCATCAGTCCATAAACCCACAAAGGAAAACCTTTAATGTTATTACATGAACACTGCAGCTTAACACACACAAATACACTCTGAATGCTGTGTGTAAAATGGTTTAAGGTGAATAAAGTAGACTTCTAGCTGTCTTTTTTTTTTTTCCTCTCTCGGAAATAATTTATGGGTCTGACTTCTTAAATGTTTTCTTCTTTTTATATTTTTGATCCATCTACATTTCACCTTGACTATAATCAACCAATTTCCATACAAAAATTTTGTCCGTCTCCTCCTCGTCTGCATTTCGCCCTACAACGCTCGCTCTTCTTGATATCCCCTCAGTCTCTCATCATTTCATTGACCATCTGAAATCAATCTGTGTTCGGCTTTTCCTTCCATCCTCTTCTATCTTTTCCTTTCTCCTCTGTCTTTCTCCTGCATGTGCACTGGGGTGTCAAAGGCATTTTGCTCGCAATCCTTCATCTGTTCAAGAACACGCACACACACACGCTGACACAGAGTGACGCTAGCGCAGTGTAAAAATCTATCCTGATGTGATCAGTGCAGATAGCGCTATTGACAGACAGGAATATTCCCACAATAGAAATGATTCACCTTCATCACTGTCACAAGGTTCGGATGGGCACTTTTGAGTTCATGCATGTCTGTATGTGCAGCACATGACTGAAGTGGCACAACATGGCTAAAAATGTTACAAGCTGCATTATTAATTGTGGTTTCAGGTACAGCAGAAGTACTGTCTTATGTGTAAGGTTATGTGTGTGTGTGAAAGAAAAAACAACAGTTGCAGAATAATATTTGTGATTACACTGTAGTTGAAAAATATACTTTTTCAATGGTTTCTCTGTTTCGGCCTTGGTTATTTTTCTATCTTTTTACCCCTTTTATTAATTTATAAATCATTGTTTCGTCTCTTCTCAACTTTCTTATTTTTTTTACTTGGCCATTTGTAATTACGACTTGCAGTTTGGTCACATCTCATAGATGCTCCTCCAGTGGCAATTTTAGTCTCTTTTTGGGAGTACTCAAGCACCCCGACATTATGGTTGGTTTATTTACATAATGACTTTAATTGCTCGGATGTCCAGCCCCTGAGCTGCTGGATTTCAGTAACTGTGGCCCCCTGAGCAGTTTAGTTGAGTAGTCCTGCTTTAGAGGGTGTAGTACCGTTTATTCTATTTCAAAACCTAAACTGGGTCTGGAAAAAGTATCACATGTTCAGAATGTAACTGCAGACAACTCCTCCATTTTCTGTCACAATTACATTGTATCTTAATGATTAAATTAAATGTTAATGCTTAAAGCTAGTTGTGCTTTGTTTTGTGTGTTTTATACAAAATATGTAGATATATGTTGCAACTTCTGGTTGAATAAGTTTAGTCTTTGTTTATTCTGATCACTTAACACTAAACTGATTTCGTACAAAGTGTTTTTTTAGGTTGTGTAATTTTAGAAAGGAGCGCTACGTCTGTAGCATCTTAGCTAGCGCGTTTGTATTGCTCGCCTCCAGCTTAGCAGTAATTCTTGTTGTGCCGAGCTCTAAAATAGTTGTTGAATCACACGTTTACTTATGGAGGCATAAACATAGATGTTTAACAATCCATTAAAATACACCAGAGTGCTGGAAATGGCATCTACCGGTACTTGATTGAAAAATTTCTCAGGGGAGGACCCCCAGATCCTTCCACTAGTGTGTGACCCCACCACCACCACTCACACACACACATCATGAATGCTACTGACGCCAATGGCCACCATGTTGTTCAAGCCAAGAGCCATTGTCTGCACTGGGGGCTACGCACCCCTAAAGTTCAGATTCTAGAATCGCCCCTGTGTTCCTCTCCCCTTTTCTAATATGTGTCACTTTTTTCTCAATCAGTTTTTAATCCAAAAAAAAAAAAAATTGTGAATTTTATTTCCCTCTAACAAAGCTCAGTTTTTCTGATCCTTGCATTCACTCCCCCCTTGCCCCTCTTTTCTCTTTTCTACACTTCTGCACCCCCACCCTCTTTGGCTCCTCCTCTCATGGTCATTCTTTATGATTTGAAGGCTCATTTGTTAAGAGGAGGTAACACACTCTCATTCTCCCACTACTTTCCTCCTGTCTCTTTTTCGTGAGCTTTGGAAATATAATTTTCAAATTTTAATTTGATTCATTTAGATCTGATCATTAATCAGCGTGGAGAGAGAGTTAATTTGGTGGAAAATAGATGAGGTAGTTAGAAAAGGGCTCTTTATGGAGTGAGTTCAGGGTCTTTTAGTTTATAGGAAAAATAAAAGAAGTGTTGAGAGTCCATGTAAAAGTTTGTGTGAGAGCAAAAGAAAAGAATATTTTTAAAAAGCCTCAGTACAAAAAAAAAAAAGTAATTTGAAAGTGAATGTCTTAAAGACACATGACTAAGAGTTTTTTAGGCTACAAGTCCAGCTCTGCATCCATATGTTCAAAGCAACAATGTTATAAATGTTACTTTTACCATTCGATGTATGAAACTATCACTGAATGCTTCATTTGGTTTTATTTTGATTATTGGAATCAAAGCTAAATAAAAGCCACAGATGCTAACGGCTGATGGAGTCATAGCAACAAAAACTGAATTACCCATCCATCCATTATCTTTTACCTGCTTCCTTTTTGAGTCAGCCATCATGTTGCGAGAGTCAGGGGACGTCCTGGACAGGTCTCCAGTCCATCACAGGGACACAAAGAGACAAACGAGACAAACAACCATTTACTCTGTCACTCAAATCTAGGGACAATTTAGAGTTACCAGTCAGCCTAACATGCATGTTTTTAGTCTATGGGAGGAAACTGGAGTACTTGGAGAAAACCGATGCATGCTTGGAGAGAACATGCAAACTCCACTTATAATGGCCCCCTGGCCGGGATTCAGTCTGGCAACCTTCTCGCTGAGAGGCAGCAGCTCTATCAACTGCACCACCGTGCTGCCAGAACTAAAGAAAACAAATGGATAAAAAAAAACAAAGACCACAAAAAACAGCCCATTTGTAACCACATCAGAATATTATAGCTGACATGGAAAAAAGCAACAGACTGTTTTGCTGAAGGGTCTGTTGTAGCTCTGTTGCAGCTACTATTGTATTCTTTCAGTTTAGCTCTTCTCATCAGCAACTTCATGACCTCTGATGCTATGCCCTGCTGCGTTCCTAATGTTGTAGTCACACTGGTGGTGTCACTGCTGGCTTTTATGAATCATTGTCTTGATTTGTCCTCTGCAGTTTTTTAACTGATTTTGTGGGAGTGGTGGAGCAGTTAGAGAAGGTGGGCCTGTGATTGGAAGATCGCCGGTTCAACTCCCGGTACCAACAACATCAAAATGTGGTTGGAATAGGTGGAACACTCATACCCGTCTCCACCCCACACTGGGCCTTTGAGCAAGGCTCTTAACCCCCACCACCTGCTCTTCCAGGCACCCTAGACAGCAGCTCTCTGCTCCACACAGAGGGGTGTGGTAGCTCGGTGGTCTGTGGTTGTGTCAGGAAGGGCATCCGGCATACAAATAATTGTCAAATCTTCGAATGACTTAGTTCACTGTGGTGACCCCCTGAAGAAGAGAGCAGCTGAAAAAATTTTTATCTGTGAACTTTTTCTTTCAGTTTTTCTTTATTCCTTACCCAGATTTGTTTATTTGTCGATTTCCCTCAAACAACTGACCGAAGTAATGAGAGTGTGCTTCGACAAACATATGATATGATGAACATAAGAGAAATATGCTGTAGATGTTTAAATATCTGCAAGAAAACATGAGGAATGTGTGTGAGTGGGTTTGTATCTTCTAATGTTGAGTCTCTTGACCGTTTGCTGACACGAGGCCCCCCACTGCACCTGGACTGTCAGGCCTTCTGTCTCTCTATCTCAGCCTCAAGCACTTGTGTGTACACACACATACACACACACCGTATGCATCCTTTCTGGGTTGTGGTTTGTTTTCCATAAGAAAACATTTACAGCATGCCACTGTACGATGTTCAAATGTAAGTTATAATCAAAGCTCCAGTTCACTATAAAGCACAATCATTCTCCCAGATATTTGTCTTTACTGCTGATGGAAGTCTTTGCATTAAATCTCATAGGTGTGTTAACTTCAGTGTGGTCAGCACATTTTTCAGAGGATTTTAATCTCTGGGAGCGAGCAAATCTCTTCCTTGCGTTCACACTTTCGATGCTGCCCTCTTCCTCTTTCAGCTCTGTAGATTTAAAATCAACGTGCAGTTTAAATACACATTGTCAGATATTCTTTCACATCAGTGTCACTGTTTTAAACAATTCCTTGATAGTGACATTTCAGTGTGATATAATTATTATTTTTAATGGATCTTTTTGTTATGCTTCACAACCAAAATAGATTTTATTTAACTTATAAAAAAAAATCTTTTTTTAATCCAAGACTTTGTGTTTATGCTATTAAAAACATAAACCTTGTGTATTTTTAGTGTTCCTTCTTGATATTGAATATTCTTACAATTTATTTTAGTCACATTTCTTTTAACCAAACACTTGAAGTTTCAGCTGGAAATGTAAAAAAAAAAATAAAAGAACCATCAAGTTTTGTTTATAAATGCAATGCTGATTCTATCTAATTTTTGATTAAACCTTTAACAGTAATACGCCTTAACATTCAATTATATATCACACATTAAATTATAATCTCAGTTGTAAAAAAAGATGAAATATATTCTAAAGATATTAGTCATGTATTTCAGATCACCTTGCACTTGCTTTGCAAAACTTTTTGTACATTTTCACCATAATAAAATTATTTATTTGTCATCGATGCAGGTATACGTTTTAGACTAGTGTTGAAACTTTTACAGCTCTTTAGGCATTCCTTTCTTCTTTTTTTTTTTTTTGTTTTTTTGGCCATTCCCATTTTCCCTCTTCTCCTTTCTCCCTCCAAGGTATGTAGCACCTCTGTCTTATCCACCCTTAAGTGGTAACCACGGTAACATCCAATCCCCTGAGAGATTGGCCTAATTCAATTAAGACTCCTTTGTGTCAATTAATTAACAAGACCGAGAGGGAGACTGCAACTGGGAGGCTGAGATTGGGCAAGAGACAGCACACAGCCAGAAAACCAGAAAGAAGACTTTTATTCAGATGATGCTTCTGTAGATAATTGATTTTTTATGGAATAAACAGGAGACATAAGTTCAGAAAGAAGAACAAAAGCATAAAAGTTAATAAATAAGTGTGTTAATAAAGAAATACAAATTTATTTGTCACTTTCCTTCATTGTATACTTCTCATTTTTCCTGGTTATTAACTTTTTATCTTCTTATCCTCCACACACACCCCTCCCCTGCCCTTTTCTCTTGTTTTTTTTTTTTTTTTTAAATGAAAATATATCTTATTTCTGTGCCAGGCACATTATAACGATACACATTTCCTTTCTCTGCTGTTTCTTCCAGGGGTTCGTCTTGACAGGGTTCGTGGTGGAAGACAGAAATATAAACGCCGGATAGATGCAGACAACAGTCCGTACCTGAACCCACAACTGGCTTTGCCCCCCAAGAAGCCATGTGAGAACACACACACACATACACACAAATACATGCACAAATAAACCAAGCAAGGTCTATCTAAATCAGGGGTTAATTCTCAGACTGGAACTGCTCATTGACTTTCCGTACGAAGAAAATCAACAACACTGTACAATTAATGGCACCAATAATCTAAATCTAAATATTTAAAATCCAAGATTTTATTTTACAGAAACATTTTGATGAAAAATACCTCAACAAGCCACACATATTTAGACACAGTTAGTTGAAAAACCCGTATGTTTGAAGCTGTGTTTAATTTGCTTTTTTACTCCGAGTTTCGGGCCATAACATTTTTATGCTTTATGTCGTTGTTATCCGTTGTTGTCATCACTCTGTTAAAATTAAGTTCTCTCTTGTAAATGAGTCTCCGCCTCATTGGGATTAACCAGTATAAATAAAGGTTGAATGAATGTGTGCTGCATTTCACCATGCATTTATTCACTTTGCACCGGCTGGATTGGCTGCTATTTTTAAAAAAACAAGACTTTAACCATAACCAATGTCTTATGATTGAACAATTAATGAAGGAGAGTGAGGGAGCATGACAGAGACAGGTAGACATGGAGAAATTAAACCTAAATGACAGCATTTCCCAGAGACAGAGGGGAGATGGGATAGAGAGAGAACAGCCACAACCCTAATCCGGATTAAATCCAATCTGGCACCTACATCAAACTAGAGTTAGCTCTCTAGCTAACCATGTGCTTGCACATAGCATACACACTCATGTGGTGCAGACTGAGGAGTGTTTAGCAGCTTGGTCCCCAAAGCCCATTTTGCTTAAAGCTGGAACATATTCTGCTTTAGGCCAATATGTTGAAGGGCTGCAAGGCAGCTTACTGGGACATTTGCACTACTAATCATAGAAATTATGGGATAATGTCAATATGTGTACACTAGGTATGGCATACTCAATGGATTTGAGTTTTGTAACTGTGCATCTTTACAATGCTAGAGTATTTTTATCCAACAGTGAGACTTGTTTAATCCTGTTTTTACTAGAAAGTGTGTGTCCTTTTGCTGTTAAAGGACAAGATCACACATTATTTAATCAATCTGTATATCCCCCCAAAAAATCTGCAAAATGTCTCCTCTTTCAGTCATTACACACAAAATGTTTCTGTCCCTCTGTCTCCCTCACACCCAGAGCCTTTCCCCAACCTCATCCTCCTCATTGATCGTTTGCAAACAGAACAATAGCCCAGGGTTTGGAAATGGGCTTCCATTGATTCTAATTAGGGAAACATTAAATAAGATTTAGCCACAGATACTGCAGTGTGACTTGGATTGGTGTGGTTCAAACGACCCCGGAGCTGGACCATGTGTGTCTTGATACATACATATGTGTAAACACATCCAAACACACACCCATGTGTGAATGTAAGAAAATGGGGGGTAGTGGACAGTGTTAGATCAATACACAACTCACCCTCACAACTCTTTTACTCTCTTGCTGTTATCTAGTTATTGCTCCCTGTCAGACTTTTCCGTAGCTCTATTTCCACCTGTTTGTTTCCACTCATTTTTTATCACTAATCTCTTTCTCTCTTTCTCAATCCTTCACTCCTCTCACTCTTCTATGCCGCATCAACATGCTTGATTAGTCTGTGGATTAATTTGGAAGTGGGATATCAGTCTGTTACTAATGGGCCATAGAGGTCTCATCACCACATGTCACTATTCCCAGCTGAGCTGTTTCGCTTTGAGAGTTATCTTCCCCTTCTGTTACGTGGAAGTGAAGCTTCCTAGGGCTGTTGTACCAAAATCAAACATTTTGGACAACTTGGATCACTGGTAGTTATCGCCATTAATCTCACCTTGGAACATGTCTTGTTTTAAAGTCTTTCCATCATTGTTTACTTACTGGTATTCCCTTGTTTAGTCTTGTAAATCGTTAACATTTAGTTTCTGAAAGAGCATGATAGTGTCAAAAATGTCCTAAACAGGTAATAAAAAAATAAGTTTTGTGGTTTTAAATTCAACTTTATTTTACAAAATATGTTTAACCTCTTTGCACCCTGTTATTTTTTTTACATCATGTTCTTTATTTTGCTACATAGGGAAATCTTTTTAGACACATGTGCCATCAGTACACTTGTTATTACAGATTTCGTAAATGACCTTTCACGTTGTTACCCCAGATTGGTGTGAAACAGCTTGTAGCCCTAACAGAATGAAAATTCACTATCTCCCTGTCTCTGTGTTTGTCTCCTTGTCTGGTGGTCATGTCAGTTGCCTTTGGCTGCCTTGCAGATAACAAAATCGTCTCTCACCTGCTGGTGGCTGAGCCAGAGAAGATTTATGCCATGCCTGACCCAACAGTACCAGACAGTGACATCAAGGCCCTGACTACACTTTGTGACCTGGCGGACAGAGAGTTGGTGGTCAACATAGGCTGGGCCAAACACATCCCAGGTAAGACATAAATAAACTGTTGTAGTCCTTCCTCTAAAGTGAGGCACTTTTAAAGAACAAACTGTGGATCACGTAGGTAACTGTTGTTTCCTCAAAGTTTATGAACCCAACTGTGCATATGGCATGCAAAAATGCTCAAAGAACTGTTCTTAAAGGGTTTACTACTGATCCTTTAAAATATTAATTAGGGGTTTTTTTGTTTCATATTATGGTTCTGATAAGAAGGTATATGTAGTCAATATTCTACCTGAAGTACATAGATTGTTACTACATGTTTGGGATTAAAAAACAGATTTGGTCAGCCATGGTCAGAGGGCCAAGACCCCCAACTTTGGCCACTGCCCATGTCATGCATCCAACTCGTATGGACCCTCCTGCAGATGGTGGGCCCACAGGAAGGCAATGTTGCTCCATGGGTAGGGACCCGGTCACCAGGTGCTTGCCGATGAGCCCTTTTCCCAGGCCTGGCTCCAGGATGGGGCCCCAGTAGCCCACATCTGAGCAAGTAACTCCAAGTACCTTGTTTTTCTTTGTCCATACAAGTGTTTTGAATCTATGTTTGTCTGGCCTGTCACCTAGGACCAATCTGCCTTGGGAGACCCTACCAGGAGCAATTATAGTAGCCCCCAACAGCATAGCTCCTAGAATCATTCAGGTACACTAACTCCTCCACACACAATAAGGTGGTGATTCAAGGTGGTCGAGGGTCAAAGGTGAGGTTCTGCATCAAGTGGGTGAGTTCAAGTATCTTAGGGTTTTGTTCATGAGTGAGAGAAGAACGGATTGTGAGATAGACAGATTGGTGCAGCATCTGCAGTATTGTGGACTCTTTTCTTGTCCATTATGGTCAAGGGGGAGCTGAGCTGTAAGGCGAAGCTCTCTGTTTACCGGTCAGTCTATGTTCCTACCCTCACCTATGGCCATGAGCTCTGGGTAGTGACCAAAGTGGTTGAAATGAGTTTCCTCCGCAGGGTATCTGGACCCTCCCTTAGAAATAGGGTGAGAAATTTAGTTATCTGGGAGTGACTTTGAGTAGGACCGCTGCTCCTCTACATCGGCGCCAATTGAGGTGGTTCGGGCATGTCTGACAGGGAGGAAACCTCGGGGAAGAGCCAGGACACACTGGAGAGACTATGTTTCTCAGTTTGCCTGGGAACATCTTGGAGTCCTCCCAGAAGAGCTGGAAGAGGTGGCTGTGGACAAAGATGTTTGGGCCTCCCTGCTCAAGTTGTTGCCCCCACGACCCAACAGCATAAGAGGATGGATGGATGGATGGATGGATGGATGGATGGATGGATGGATGGATGGATGGATGGATGGATGGATGGATG
>JARVGQ010000759.1:17405769-17422779 GCA_031762355.1 Hypsolebias martinsi | reverse complement strand
ATGTATGTATATATATATATATATATATATATATATATATATATATATATATATGCACACATATTTCTTAATTACATTTTTAAATTGATAAAGGTAATTTAATTTATTTTTTTTATTTATTTAGTACAGTATTTCTTGTAAACTGGAAATAAAAAAAATACACAAACAAATTTGTGTTTGGCTTGCCGCTCTGTCCAGGTTGATGTGTGGTGAATAATTGAGCTTCAGGAAGCTTCAGGATTATTTGCGACTTTCCTGCAAGTTCATTGAGCTTAACAGACGGCATAGATTTGCGTAGCAAAACTTTCCCTCCATTTCGGCAGAAAGCAGCATCCATTTAGATGTGTTTTACATGTAAATGTTTGCATGTGTGTGTGTGTGTGTGTGTTCTGTATTTTTAGCTGAAACAATGTGCTGGACTGACTTCAGAGTGATATGATGTTTGGGGATACCTGTAACAATGTGCAGGGTACATATACACTGTAGGAACTCGGTGGATGTTCAGGTAAATGTTGCTGTTCATACAATTTAAGTGGGTATGTTGGATCTCTGGTTATTGCTCATAAAGTTTCTTGTTTGGGGATTCAGATGTCAGACGTGTCTTGTTGTCTTGAACTGCCGAACTTGACACCTGCATACCTGAAAGCATCTCAATGAAAGTCAGATCCCTGCACCTCTCAGTCACTTTCCCTGCCTCTTTTATTCTTGCTCTTGTTGGATATCGGTTCTTTTGTTCTACAGACTGCCATCAAAGAGGCCAGATGAAAGGAGGTCTCTGTCCTCACCTCTGTCCATTGCTCCTCATCTCACTTTCTTTGTCTTTCTTTGTGATTTCACATCCCCCTCTTCATCTGAACAATAAACAGAGCCAGCCACCTGTTTTTACAAATATTGGATTTTATTTAACCAAGATTTTGGAGCCGAATGTGAAGTTTTTGCTATTTCAGGATTCTCGTAGTTTGTAAATGTGCTTGTCTTTCAAAATACAGTACAGTCAAACGTTTTGGTAGATATGTTTTTTTCTCAACAGTGAAGTTAAAGAATTATAACTAACACAGTTATTTGACAAATGGTTAGAATGTTTTGTTTTCATCAGTTAAATGTTGCAATTGACATTTAAGTGGGTGTCTCACAGAGCTGTGACTGTTGGGAAACTAGTTGGTGAAAGAAATTTAAAAAATTGTGAGAAATCATGAACTTTCAGCTGCAGTCTCCCTGAACTCTTGAGTGTTTGTGGCCAAGTCACTAGCTGTATTGCTGAGTTTTGAGTCAGGAATTTTTGAAAATCACTATTTTGGTAAAAATATAATATTGCTAACTGCACATTATTTTGTAAACCACCATGACTTATTTTGTACCCACCCAGCCACCCCGTCAGTTGTTCCCCAGGAAACAAATTAAAAAATGTCACAACAGGAAAGTCAGACAGAACAAGGTCAAATATATTTATTTATCAAATATAATTATAGAGTCTGTATGTACATATTAATATACACACATACAATATTACTCTTTCTTCAGGGGTCACCGCAGTGAGCAAACGCACAAAAATTTGGCAATAGTTTTACACCGGATGCCCTTTCTGAGCTACCACATCGCACATGTGTGAAGCATAGGGCTTCCATCTAGAGCACACAGGGAACCAGATTGGGTGGGGTTAAAGGCCTTGCACAAGGAAATGAGAGTAGAAGAAGGTGTGGGTGCTTCATCTTTTACCCACATTTTAATGTCAGTGGGATTTGAAATGGTGACCTTCCAATCACTTTGCTGCTCGCTTCTCTATCCTCCGTACCACCACTCCCCTATGACAAACATATGTACGCATCGGTTGGTAAATATTTGTGACTTTCTAATTGTAATAATTTTTCCTTTATTTTCTCCTGATACCCTGTTACATACATGCATATCAATGTGCATATCTGTGCTTGTGGATACCATATGCAGTGACTTTGAATGTTATTTTTATTGTGAATGCATTTACAGTATATTTGATTTATTAGGTATGCTGCTCTTGGTTCATAAAGCCATGATTTCCCATAAAATGTCAGTGATGGTGGTTAATATGACATGTGGCTGGTGTATGAGTCTGCTTGCAGAATAACTGCTGAACCCTTACAGTCGTGTAAAATATTAATATTCTTTGGAAAAACATTAGAAATTAAGACTGTGCAAAGGTGCTCAACTCCATTGGTTTCAGTATGTTTTTGTGTCTTTGTTTTGCTTTTTAGGTCATATTAATTTTTTTGTATGACAAATATTCCTTTGGTCTCTGTCGCCTGTCAAATGTTGCTATAATTAATATATTGTTTAATATTTTCATTGTTTGTTTTCTCTTTCTTGCAGGATGTTGTTAGAGAAGAGTTCAGGGAAGCATCTGGTTTTTTCCCTGACTGTGTCGGTGCAGGCTGTAACTTTGCGTTATAGTCAGTCCAACAATGAATCTTCTCAGACCATCAGCTTCAGAGCAGAGGGGCGACTGCCACTGGATGTGTGGACTCATCTTACTTTGCAGGTAAAATTTTCAATAGACTGAGGATCAAAATTATGGTCCTGACTTGCAATGTCTGGTTAAACTTGGAACTACCAGACCAGGCAAGAATATAGTACCGATATCCTGATGCATGCTTTATAATCCAGGTAGATAAATCTAACAAGGTTAAGTCAGGTTCTCTGGACAGAGTCTTTGTCAAAAAAATAGCCAAAAGACTGAAGAAGTCTTTTGTTAGTAGTAGAGATAGTTTCTTGCATTCCTTTCCCACCTCCATTGCATTCTTAAGGGCTGTTTAATATGGCGTGTATTTTGATTGAAACCACACCTTTCTCTCTGCGGTTCTGCTGTTCATTTACACGCCACTAGTAGCGATCTGAAGGTTTCTCAACCCACCTCTCAAGAGTGGAGGTTTTTGGGAGACCACCCGCTACTAATACACATCTCCCACAGGGGCGTTAAAACACATGCGCACAACAGGCATATATTTCACACATGCATGGACCAATGGCATATTTCTATCAACAACAATGGAGGCACAGTGTAACATACTACTTTTCTTAGCGATGACTGATGGAATATTTTTGAGTTTCGTAGTTAATCTAATAGCTGCTGTGACCGACATCTGTGTTGGGAAGAGATGCCAGTCGGATCCATTTCTAATGTCACTATGTATTGAACAAGCCTGTTGAGGCAGGTGGATATTTCACGCGTCGCGCTGGACTATAACATACTAAATGTGCTAAATAATAACCGTTTAACAATAATAAACGGTATTTATGTTAGTGATGGGAGATACATTGAAGCTGTCTGAGCTAAATGAAGCTATCTGGACATTATGTAATTCAAATTATGTGATTTAAATGATGCAAAACATATTGCATGTTATTAATGTTGAAAATGAAGACATCAGATTAAAATTTTATTTATTTTTTCAACACCAAAAACTGTATGTTCCATTACCACTGATAATTAAACTGAACACACGATTAAAAACAAGTTAAGCAAACTGTAAACTGCATTAATGAACTGAACTCTGCTCTCTGTTTTCGTCCTGGATACTGACGCCATGTTGTTTATCTGGCTTGTGCAGGCTGTCACTCCTTTGCTTAATGTAGCTTAAAACATTGAATGGATTAAATAAAATAACTGAGGGAATTTTAAATAAATAGTAGTTCATCCAACATCTCTGTATTCGATGTCCTTCTGCACCACACCTGGGCCAAGGCTCGTTCGGAACCGGTCCACTGCTGGTGGGAGGGCTGCTTCTCCGCGCAGAAAAAATAAAAATTAAAAACTCCGTTGGTTGTTGTGTAATCGAAGTAAACGCAAGCAAACTTTATTAAGAACATTGATTGACATTGTCAGTTCTGGTTCGCTCAGTGACCGGTGTGGAGCTGTTAGACGAAGCGGTCTCGCTTGGTGTCATATATGTTGACTCGTATCTAAAATCCAGCTTTAACTTGTTAAGTTGTTGTTAGCTATAGGCTTTCAGCCCAGAGGAAAGTCCTTACAGGGAGTGATCTCAGGCAGCATGCATGCGCATTAGGTGAATGTACAAAATCCACAGCGTCAACTAATGACCCGGCATAGCAAATACAGCAGATTCGGGGGGGAGGGGGTTCTGGGATTCTGGGATTCCTGCAGATGCATGTAAACACAAAATCTGTCCATGTCAGTGTGGATGTTCTCCTTGATTTAACACCCGAAAAAACTATGTCCCCGCCCCCACCGTGTTCGTGTAAATAGGTATAACTGTGTATACATTGTGGATGTAAAATTTCCTGCAACCTGGTGGATTTAGTTGGGAATTTAATTTGCACCAAGTAGGGCTTTGATTATTTTCCATACTTTTTTGGTATGCAATTTTAAAAAAATCAGGTTACCCTCAGTTTCTTTTTACAATAAAAAGAAATAAGAAACCAGTAGAATAAAAGTGCATATAGGCATGTTACTCTGAGTTGAATTAGTAGATCGCAGTCCTTTATTGCTTTGTTGATACCTGTCATCAACCTTATGAGGTTTGCGATGTTGAAATGTGGTTTTTTGATCAATGTTAAATAGAAAAATCTAACGAATGATTGAAAATGTTTTAAATACTAGTAGAAAAAATTGTCCGGTGAGTTTTGTGTCAACAAAATCGTTCTTTAGAAATACCTTTTTGTAAAGATTTATAAAAGAAAAGTAATCTGCCTTCTCCATCAGCGAGCCTAAGTGGTATGCCAACCAGAGCATTTACTAGTTAAAAGAAGTCAGTAATACTAGGCCATTATGGAGGAAAAACTAGAGGCTTTCATCAGCCCTCATATTTCTAAAATGGCAAGTGGATAGTTTTTAGGCCCAAATGAATCACTGAATGTGTTTTTCTGGACTCTGCAGGGAGGTTTCAGTTTACAGATTACTTCACTGGACAATCTCTCTCTTTCATAATCTCTGAATACCACGATGGGTTCTACAGAAAGAAAGAAAAAATGTCACCAGACTAGCCTTATCATTTTAGACACTTAAAACTTGTCTATTTGTCAACTTTTTTTTTTTTTTTTAACTGGCATAGTTTTTATATACTTTTTGTGATAATCACAATGTGTAGGTCTAGTAATAATTTCACGCACATTGTAAAGCTGTTTTTTCCTGGGTTGTCATCAAATTCATGTGTTTGTAGAACAGATGTTTGATTCTCACTTAGAAATTTGTTGGAGAAAGATAGTCTTGTTTTATTTCACTTGTTCAAAAGAAGCCACACTTGTCAACAGGAGAAGATTTTTAACTGGTTTTACTTGCAAGGACAGATTTTCAAGACAGGTTACACAGATATACAGGAAGTACATATATGAAGTCCAGTCACAAGAATCTGCCACGGACAGTGCGTGAAGTTTGTTTTTAGAATAACTTATCAGTTCAGCCAAGCTCACAGACTCTGAGGCGATCATGGATCCTCACTCAGCTCCCTATCCAGCTCTCTCAGCTAACCCAAACATATGGTTCATGGGCAGAGTTAACATTTCCAGCCATAGTAGTTAAAAACATCCAGAAACTTTGACCAAAGGTCCCCTAACAATGTGTCTAAACTTTTTTCTACAATGTAAAATCTTCATGTTCCAATGAACAGTGTTTGAAGTGTAAAACACTGAATAAATGTACTTGTGGGCTTGATTTTCTGCTGCATACTAGGAACAATGCTGGAATCATGAAGATACTGGCAGGGAATACTAGTGGTACAGTGTCTTTAATCAGGAAAATAACTAAATGTTCATGGATGGCAACGTAAACGTAATGCCCATCAGTTTGTCAGATCACAAAAGGCAACTTTATTTACATGTAAAACTTGTTTCACCATTCACCTCACACTTCCCTAATTATGGCAAAATGACATTAACGTGCTGAACTACAGCTAAAACTGTTTGCTAAGTCATTATATTTTACAATTATCTGAAAATCAAACAGCTGCATGCAAACTCTGCACTTTGTTTGCAGGTTTCATCTAAATTGTCATGTCGAAGCAAATAGAAACAGTCGCCTGTAATAACAGAAATAAAATGGTTAACTCATTTTAAAATTGTTTTTGTAAATGTATTTATATGCAAATGAGATGGGCATTTGATATCGCAGTATATCGATCGAAGACTTGTGAATCGAATAGAATTGAAATCGTATCGTGACAGAATTTGCGATATCGAGAAAAATCGTATTATCATGCAAACAAATCAACATAATATTGAATCGTGGTAAAGCTGGTGATTTACACCCCTATTAAAAACCCTTCCCACTCTCTTGCAATGTTCTAAACTCTTAAAATCATTTTGGGGCCAAGATGGTGTAGGGGCAGGGCAGCCGACTCAGGACCTGAAGGTCCTGGGCTCGATCCCTGGTCATTGCACATCTCGTGGTGTCTCTGAGCAGGACACCCAATCCCGAATTGCTCCTCGGGTGCTTACATAGCTGCCCACTGCTCCACCTGGGTGTATCCCAGGTGCAACGGGTCAAATGCAGAGAGCCAATTTCATCTTTGTATGGGAACATACAATGATGACAACACATAGCACTTTATTATTATATTATATCTGTCTGTGCAGGGCATTCTGTTGTGCATGCCAATTTATAGGCATGGAAAAATACTTGGCTTTGAGGCATTTTACTAATAGTCTGTTACGCCGGTGTAGTTTGGAAGCGTTTTGAAACTTTGTCTGTTTATGCATTCTTGTGATCCAGTCTGTCGTTTTGTTTAATGGTATGTTAATGTGATCTGCTTTGACCATTCAGAAGAAGAACATAATGATTCTTGACACTTAAATCCCATTCGCATACCCATGGTCTCATGCATGCACACATGCTTAACTACTCACTCTGTCACATAAACACAAAGACATAAACTCACAGTTCAGTAGTAATTTGTAGCAGTCTGTCAGCCACAATACAAACATTATGCAATGAAGGAGCTGGGTAATGTAGAAATCTTTTTCCACATATAGAAGATGCACGCACGCACACACACACACACACACACACACACACACACACACACACACACACACACACACACACCAGTCATCTTGTCAGTTTGAACAGATCAAAACACAAAAAGGAAAGAAGAAAAAAGACAGTCAAAAGGAATACGAGTTTCCAAGTGCCAAGAGCAACACACACACACACACACCCACACACACCCACACACACACACACACACACACACACACATTCAAAACACACGTACATGGTGCCAGAAGCAAGGTGCTGTAGGGTTGCTGGTGCTCCCTAGGTAGTTGTCTTATCTGATTATGGTAACGATGTAGAGAACAACGGAGGAAAATGCAGCCTGAGGGAGGGAGGTACTGACAGAGGAGGAGACATGGGGGAAGTGAGGGAGGGAGCTCTGTCTAGTTAAGTACAGGGCCCATCCCTTACTGCATTTTTGCAAAATGCTTTAATAAATTGTTCTTGTCTGTTTGCTTGAGATTTGGGTAATACTGATTTATATATACTTACCAAAACTGATTCCTTTGTTTGTTTGTTCACTTTCAAAGTTTGAACAGTTCCGGTGTCAGGTTTTACAGAAGTCAGCCCTAGGAATGCAGACAAACTTAGATAAAAAAGAAAAAGAAAAAAGTTTTGTTAAAGAAACGAAGGGGGAAAATAAAAAGCAGTTATGGAAGCAAATATTTAAGACAACCAATGCAAATTGAAGAGACTAGGGAAACGCAAACACTAAATGAACGCCAAACAATACACTAAAAGATCTATATGATAAACATTATTAGTATTTAGCATATATCTTAGCTATTTTAGCACATATGTGTCAAACTCAAGACCCGGGGGTCAAATGTGACCCTTGTTGACATCTTTTCTGGCCCACAAGATGTTATATTAAATGTAAAATACCTTTATCACTAAATTTTTTTCAGTAATCTTTTATTATGGTATCAAAAGTGCAACAGAGAACGTCAAACGAGACCAATCAAACTCTTGTTGAGGAACCTGCAACCAAAAAAAGATGTCGGGTATCTAACTTGATGTAAATTCTGAAACCAGCCCTTAGTTTGAAAAAAGTTTTAATTTTGGCCCTTTTTTGTAAGTGGGTTTGACACCCCTTTTAGCATATCGTTTAGCATTCACTTAGCATATTAGATTATATCTTATATCCTTGTGTATTGTTTCTTTTTACACTTTATATTTTTGCTATTTTTGGGTGTAACTGGGACCCTGTGTACATAATTTCGCTCCACCTCATGTACCACATGTGATGCGAATGACAATGAAGAACCTTGAACTTGAAACCAGAGAATGCAGGGAAGCACAGTGGTTGACTGTCATGTACTAAAAGTAGATAAGTTGTATATACTTTCTAGGAGTCAGTCTCTTTTAAAACCAAGGAATAAAGGAGTAAGAAAAAAAATAGAAAGGGATTGTAATGCTATTAAGCTTTAAATCAATTTATTAGATTTTATTTTACCTCCCCTCTCACTCATTGACTGCTGGAGATGAACACCAGCTCCCCACAGCCCTGAACAGGACAAAGTGGGTAAGCAAAAAGGATGGATGAGATTGACTTTGTGCCTTTAGGTCCTTCAGAGGGGGGTCCGTCTGTTAGTGCCTGAACAAATCAGCATTAATGGAGGAGGCAGTGATAGGAACAACCAGTCACATTACAGCCCAACATGTCACTCCGGATGTTTAACACTCGCATGCACATGTACTCTTTCCTTCCCTTGCTATTTAACACACAAATCATGTTGCACACACATATTAAAACACACATGTGTTGCTGTCTTTGAGTTTTACTTGTAAAGCAAAATATGGAGGAACGAGTAAAGTAAAAAGTTTTTATTTATTAAAGTTTTAATAACATTTTCAGGTGAAGGCTACATCAAACATGGCAACAGAGGGTGAACATTTTTGTTTCTTTGCTCTCGTTGCTATGGTCTGTTGATTTTGTTGGGGATTTATGAAGGTGTTTAGTGATCTTTAGAAGGGTTTTGTTTTGATTGTTGTTTAGTTGTTGTATTATTAACTGGTTTGTTATTAAGGCAGCTGCATAGTTTGCAAGACATATAGAATATGTTTTCATTAACGTTTGCAAGACATTGTTTTTTGCATGTATGGACATTTTATAGTCAAAGAGAAGCTGCAGCGCAGAACTCCTGGTAAACCATCTCATTGTAGCACGCCATGCGCAACCGGAAATATCACAGCGACAGTAGCATTGGCAGAGATGTCTTTATTTTTAGTTGATGATGGAGAAGTTGGAGAGGAAAGAGAAGAACATGTTAAAAAAGGAGGGGAAAGATCTGGTATTGCGGTTGTTAACTGAGGAGAAGCTCTTATGGCTCAACGAGGCTAGCCTGTATAAATGAAGGTTGAATGAATGAATGAAAAATTTGCAAATTTGTCCAAAGAGACCATCACTGTTTCTGACACACAGTGCACAATAACAAGCAAACAATGGGATTGTGCACCTATGCTGACCGGCCGAGGCGCACTCACGTCTAGCCAGTACAGCCACAGAGGGCCGCCTGTGTCTCCACTCTGTCTTCTGTGTGCATAATCCTTCCACAAGATCTTTGACTGTCATTATAAGATTTATTTGATTATCTTTCTAAATTTTGCTGGAACAGTTGTTGGCTTATATAGATAAAGGTGGCTATATTTTCTAAAAGCCTTGGTCAGCTGCTCCTCAGCGAAGCATTTGATGCAAAATGAGAGTGTTTTACTTCAGCCACTTTTTTGCACTTGGCTTTTAGCTTTGCGAGAAAAAAGTTCTGCCAGGAGCTTGAGCACAGAGCAGGTCTTGGAGTTGTGCGAGAAAAAAGACAATTTTTATCATGCAACTACGTCACTGAGAACAGAGTTATTAACATTATGCAGGAAAAAAAATCAGCCTTTTGTGCTGCCTTCTGCTGTCCCTGCACACTGTTCTTTTGTTAGACTTAGTCACGTTTTGTTTCATTCATTCAAATTAAATGCATGGGTTTCTGGTAATGGATTAGGCTACTTCTTTTTGCTGTACTTTTTATTCTACTTTGAACAGAATCATCAGTTTCTCCCTCTATCTCTAGAGTTTTGTTCATGTCTGGGTCTACTGCAACACTTCAGAGTTTAGAGATCTAGTGAAGTACAGTATTTTTTATATATTTTGCAATAGAATACATGAAACAGAAGTAGAACAGAAACAAGTAACTTTTGGACTCCGCCTGTTTTAGGATGGCTGCTGCAGTAAATCAGCATTAGTAAACACTTAATTCACTGTATCTCTGTCAGTTTTGCTCATTTTGAGCCAAGATTTGTTTTGGTAAGACTCATCATCAACAAAGAATGAAATGTAATGGTGCAGAATGTTACTTTTAAAATATTTTGATCTTTTTATTATTCATTATTATTTTCAAATGCTTAACTCAGATTAGATTAGATTTTAATTCAGTATTTAAATTTTAATTGTGGTGGCACGTTGGCTCAGTTGGTAGAGCTGTTGCCCCTTGGCGAGAAGGTTGCTGGATCGAATCCACGACCCAAAAAGGAAGAATCAGATAAAGAATAAAGAATGGATGGAAATTTAATTTATTCAACGGATTGTCTTACTGATGACTTTAGCTTGAGTGTCTGACTTAATTTCAGAGTACATTAATCTAAGCCAGTCTTATTATGTACTGTACATTTATGTGAGCATATTTGCTATCACTGTATGTGAATATGTGTGAAGGTGAAGCAAGGTTGTTATGTAGGAGGGTAGAGAACATCTCTATGGTAGCTCCCAACCTGCTGGCACCAGAGGCGAAAGGGCATGACACTGGCATCAATTACATAGTGAGGGGTAGGAAAGGAAACATTAGTGTGTGTGTGTGTCCTTATGTTCATTTATTAATATATTTAACACCACTTTTTACCGCCGTGTGCAGCATGACTCCGCTTAAACAGTAAGACAACCGAAATTAACGCAGTGAGACCTATGAGGTTTACTTTTGCTGGAGGTGTAAAGTTTTGGTTCTAAAATCTATTCACTTTTTTGTATAATATCTAATCCACTATAAGTCATTTATTATGTTTACATGGCTCTTCCAAAACATCCATGCTAAAGAAATGGTCAGATTTTATTTTTATTTAGAGCAAAATATAGAGCCTTTTCTAATGTTATAGCCTAAGGGGACATTTTAAACAGATCTGCTGTTTAGTCTGGTCTGTATATATTTTGAGTATATCAGAATTTGTTTTAACAAGCAGTTACAATATTTGGCCATGTCTTGACTCAAGGGAGGGAAGGGAACCATAGGAGAAATTAAAGGAAGCATCTTAGGTCAAAGGGTCTGGATTTGAAGTGAAAAAAACTTAAGCAGAGGTTGTAGATCCTTGTTTGAAAAAAAAAAAATCTTGGATAATAAATCAATTAAATGTAAAGCATCAGCATGACACAAACCAAATCTTATATCTGGCAGTTAACTAGGAATGATCAGGTGGCAGATGTCTATTTGATTCATCCTTGTCTTGTTTTTCTAGTCTTATTTATTACAGTGCACACATCTCTCTTTTCTTTCTGTCATTTTTCTTTGCAGTTTTTTCCAAAAATATTTTATCTTTATTTTTTCTCTTACCTCATCTATCCCAACACACACACACACGCACGCACGCAAAGCCGCTCCCTCTCCACCTTCTTTGTCCTTCCCTCTTTCCCTCTCATTTTCCTTCCACTCTGCTGTCCCTCTCTCCCTCTCCATCTCCCAGGGGACAATTTCCTTTTCTTAAATAAACTGTCATAGCTAGTGTTAAAATATGGGCCTTACATGGGGTGAGCGTGGCAAGGCAAAGGCATAGGGCCCTGGGCTGGTATAAAACATGGATAATATGCTGTGAGAGGTAATTGTATCTTTTAGCACTGAGATGAGTAGAACAAATGTGTCTCCTTCCTGTAATCCCCCCAACCCCTCCTTCTTTTTCTATCTCTTTCTTTACACACTGCAGTTGTGTTAATATGATAGAGAGAATATTGGCCATACATCAGAGCTGCTAACAGTTCATTGTGGGTTAAGGGAAGTAAAGGGGGAGAGGGTGGGAGAGGCTTGGAGTGAGAATAAATATAAGAGAGGCAGTGCAATAACGAGAGAAAATGTAGAATGAAAGGTGACAATTAGGCCTGTCACGATAACAAATTTTACTGGGTGATTGTCTCCAAAATTAGTGTAATATGCAATAATATTGTTTGAAATTTAACAATAATTATTTGTCAAATTTTAGAAGAAATATTGATTTGTTTGGAGTGTAGTACCTTTTTTTACCGCCTGATGGCAGTATAAGACTGTTTGAACCAAAGGATGGATAGTTGAGCAGTTGCTTAAAGAAAAATAGGAGGGAGGGCCCTTGATGTGACAATAGCTGACATGGTGACATGGCAGATGCTCGGTTATTCAAGCTCTTTAGCATGACATTTTTCCCACAAAGCTTTTAATTAAAAAGAAAATCAGAAAACAACTTCTCAGCTACTTTTTGCAGAGAAAAACAACTTTTACACAAAGGCATGAGTTTCAACTGCGAATGTTGGAGCTCGACAAGACGGAGGTTTATTCCCTAGGTTGGCCTGTTAGCTTAGCTCGTAGCGTAACTTCTCTGCTTAGCTGCTTTTAACAATCCAAAAATGTGATTTTGGATGGTTATAATGAACTTTAAAGAGAAAAGAGAATGGGAGGGCTCAGTGAAGAACACCTGAGTTGAGCTGTGTCTTCAGTAGAAAGAGACACAAAGAAACAATAAAGCTGATAAATGAAAATGGGGTCGATAATTTTCATTCATCGTGGGATTAATTAATGTATTGTTTATCGCGACAGGCCGAGTGACAATGTGCAGGAAGATGGAAAGTGGCATACAGTATTGTTGATTCATTAAGGGAAAATGTAATCTGATTTACCTGGATGTGGAAAACAGAAATTCTGGAACCATAAGACAAAAACAAAACGGGTGACTATACTTATTTTTCTAAACATTCGTTTGCAGATAAATTCAGATGCTGTTTGTAAAAAGCAGTGCTCAAAGTTTCACTCTGGTTCTAAATGTGCAGTAACGTGCATGTGTTAAGGTCCTATCCATATAACTCAGACTAACTTGATGATGACAGCCCAAAAAAAATATAAAGCTGTCCAATCAGAGTTCAAAAAGTTTCATTACTTTTAAATCCATAAAGTGTCTGAATAAAGACTTCACCTCCCCAGGGCCCTAACATAATCTCTTTTTAGATAAATATATAAATATGACATGGTAAATAATGATATATTTGTTTTTGAAAGAAGAGTATTACACTATACACTATACTGTATTTTGGATGGAAAAGTGTAAACCATAGGCGAGTTAGGAGGTTTTCTCTAGTCTGAATCCAAATTAGGTAATTAGTTCCAGCTGGCATTAAGACCTTGTATTTATTTTTGTTTAAATTACCGGTATTCTAAAATGATTGTGAATATGTGTCCTTTGAGGGCCTCTTCCATCTTAACATTGGTATAGCACTACAGCATTTTTCTTTATTTTATGTCTTAATTTATTTGCCCCATCTTTACATTTGTTTTTCTAGCTCGAGTCTATTTTCTCCTCATGTTAAATACCACTAACATTTTGGCAGTATTTACCTGAAATTCATTATTTTTAGCCACAGACTCCAGAGTATTTCAATGAATTGTTCAAACTTCTATAAAATTGATTTGTCTTAAATAACCTTTAATTTTTAAACACTGATATTTATCTGCTTGCTTTCTTGCTTTCCTGTTCCTCCCTCTTTGTTACTGACTGCTGTCTTCTTTCCTTTTCATTTACTTCCTAGTATCATTTTACTCTCCTTTTATTTGACAATTTAAGATGAAGAGGGATATAAAACAGAGAGGAGTTGGAGACTGTGGGATGCATGGATTCAGTCTGATTCTTGACCATTTGATGACCATAATATGCTTTTACACTTATTCCTTAATAAGGTCTTGTTCACAGTTTACCTTGCTGCAGAATGAAGTGCGTTATCAGTGAGTAGTCAGTCACTGGACACCACGGTCAAGTGAGGAAAAGCTGGACTGAGGGAGTATGAGGCTGCAAGGTGTGTGGGGGCTCAGACAGGAAACCAGAAATTGGTGGAAGAACGAGATGAAGGATTAAATTGTCATAAAAGCAGCAGAAAAGGAGGATGTTTGAGGAGAAAACACGTGCTGATTGTGTGACGTTTAGGACATCAATGAGGGAATGTAAAAGCAGAAATAGATGATTAAATGAATAAGAAGAATTGAGGAGTGCAAACATTTAGAGACAGGTGGGTTGGGATGTTGTGTTAAAGTTCAAACATGGAGCGTATTTGCTGTAGAAAAAACATTTTCTCTCCTCATTCTATCAAACTTTACAGTTACACATTTGTATACTCAAGCTTTTATATAGACTTTTGTTTCAGACTTAAATATTTTCTTTAAACTTGAACATTTTACTGAGTAATAAAATGGTGTTTATACAGTACACTATAAGGATTGTAATTAGTAGTCTGTTAGGGTAATTTAATATTATCCTTAGTAGCTCATTAAATAAATATGCCACACAGGAGCGAGTAGATAATTTTCTAATCCCAGTTTAATCTCGCAGGATAGAACAGAGTTAAGTTCAAGTAGGCAAGATGTTTACATGACGCTTCTTCTCCAAGTCTGCTCAAAGAGCGCATTAAAAAGTATATTTTTATAATGTTATCAGAGATGCTGCGTTCCAGCTTAGGCCTTGAGTTTATGAGGTGAAAGACTCCATGCTTCTGTAGCTCCAGTCTGTCCAGACCAAAAAAAACCAAAAACCTTAGCACACACATGGCTCCTTGACATTAATAAGTGAAAAATATCTGTGACCTTTCACATCTCCATCAGTCCAATATTACAAAGTAAAGCAAGATGTGATTAAATGTTAACTTGTTTAGATAACATTTTAAATCAGTCATCATTAAATCATGAAGTGTAGTAATTTACACTGAAAAATATAGCAACAGTTGCTGGAGAATAAAATATTTAATTTACTAATTAAACATCACAAACATTTTCCAAGATGCTTTTTTGTTGAGATTTAGCTTTTAGATTTAGCTGGGAAAAAAAAAGAAAAACTGTATTTTCTGGCGTAAACGTTGCACCGCCCTATATATCACATCAGTCCAAATACTATGTCTAATAAAGTGGAAAAATCCATAAATACGTTGCTTCGTCGTATATGTCGCAACTATTATGTGTCACCGCAGACGACCCGAAAATGTGAGCCGAACCTGGAAATGTGGGCTTGCCAAAAATTGATTGGCTGTCAAAAGGCGGCCGCGGGAGCGTGCAGATTTTAACAAGAATTTAACAAGATTAACACGTAAAACAATTATTTGTTTGCTCAGAATTATAGTAAAGGTGTGTGTCAGTTTAACTTTTCATTAATAAATGCACTTTGACAGTCAAATCAGCTGCATTTTCAAAAGTAATCGTTGCTTCAGTGCTCCAGGAGTGCGCTCTGAGGGAGGAAATCAGGAAAGTGGAACACTGCACATTTCTTTGAAAGTTCACAAGCTAAGCACCTAAAACAATTATATGGTTGCTCGACATTATAGCAAAGGTGTGTCTCAGTTGAACTTTTACTTAATGAAAGCATTTCAATGGTGAAATTAGCTGCATTTCACCGGAGTGGCACAGCAAAATGAAGCTGATTTGACCGTTGATCTAGGCGAGCTGGACAAGGGTGGCAGACTATGGCAAGCCGATTGTGTCATTAATAGTCACTTTTACCTATTACATGATACAATGGCATGCCATACAACTGGAGTGCCATCTAGCGGCTAAAAATGGTAGTGTTCAATATTTTCAGTCAGAATGAATGAAAACGGTCATATCTCAGCCAAAAATTGGTTTATAAGTATGGGGGAAAATCCATCAATACGTCACTTCGGCTTATAAGTTGCAGGGCATCTAAATTATGCAAAAGAAGAAAAAAAAAGTGACTTATAGGACAAAAAAAACAGTGCATGTTGTGTTAGTTTTATTTCTTGTTTTTGTTTATAAATTCAAAAGTCACATTCAGAATTACATATAAGTTGTAAACAAAATGATTGACGGTGTAAATGATACCTGGCTATTTCTTATTTATTTCCTTAGTAATCTTATATTCTCTGTTTCTCTGTTTTTCCACAAGTTTGTTACGCCTAAACCTTAATCTTTGCATTCTTTATTCAAACATTATTACATCATGTGGATTTTATTTAAAATGAAGTAATATTACATTTGGTTCAAGAACTTTGCGTATCACTTTTAAAGTAGGTGAATAATATCCCATCAAAATAATATATCATGTCTTTGTTGTGGTAAAGTATGAGTCACAATTAATACAGTTTTATGCTAAATTTGTTTCTTCAGCTGTTTAAAACCAGATTTTATCTATAGTGTTCACTATTAAGTTTAACCTGAAAAATGCCCACAACAGGTCTTTTTTCTTTTGAGGTTTCAAGAAAATTATAGTAACGTACAGTATAAAATATCCAGAACAGCAGGTGTTTTATCCATTTTTTTAAACACACTTTACTTCTGTGGCCTACATCTCTTATACATCTCTTAACAGCTTCGTGGGAAAACACTGCTGTTTTATGTAGTGAGCCACAGCTTGGCAGAAGAGTGAAAATTGAGAAGAGCTTTAGTCAAAATGCCAGTCTACAAATCACTCAAAGCTTTCCACTCAGGACTTCGTTTGGCTCTTAGAGAAGCTTAGGTGCTGTTGCCAGTAGGTAAGTTTTGCACAGCAAAGGCATGTCTGAAACAGCAAAAGACCACAAAAACAACAAAGTAGTAAGTAAATTATGCAATGAACTTAAACTCTAATAAATGTGATTCGGCGAAGAAATGCAATGTATGGTGTAACACATTTCATTAGGTTTTGGGTTAGAAATGTGTTGCATTTTTACTATTTTCAATGGTAAATGGTAAATGGAGCTTACTTATACAGTATAGCACTTTCCAGCCCCCTACGAGGGGCCCCAAAGCGCTTTACAGTACCAGCCATCCACCCATTCATACACACAT
>JARVGQ010000759.1:17382201-17400742 GCA_031762355.1 Hypsolebias martinsi | reverse complement strand
CATGTTGTTGTGTTCACAGAACAAGATGGACGCCAGAGAGCGGGAGGAGTCCACAGGGTCTTAAAGGGAAAGGTATTTACACCCCACACACAAAAGAAACGGCACTGTGTGTAACTGAAAAAAGGTATTGAAAGTCAATGGGTGGTGTGACGTCAATGGGAGGTATGACGTAAGTGTGAAACGTCGTAACTCGAGACCGTCGTAACCCGAGGACTACCTGTATTATGTTTTTCTCTCTTTAGAGCTAGATTTACATGGATCACCGATTCCTCTCTTTACATTACCCCTTCATTCATCAACTTTCTCTCTTTAAAACCGCTTTTTTTCCCTCTTTAAAAAATCATGATTTTTACCTATCATCTTAAGAAAACAATGTTATATAATGCAGAGATTTTTCTCCAGTGGCAGCATTTGAAACAAATGCCATTTCTTGTGTAATGATGGTTTAAATATTATAATGTTCATCACACTTGTCTTCTTTCATTGATCCTGTATGTTTGTATGTAAACCTTTTAGCTTTAGCAGAGTTGTATGTTTGCTTTTCTCTTAGTGGTTTGGAATGGTTTGTGTTCAAATCAGCGAGTTAGTGAATGAATGATTTAAAGTGATGTCCACTGCTACGTGTCTTAGTATGAGTTTGACTGCAAATATGCTAATAAACAAGATTTTATAAGGCCCAGGTTTAGAAATTTTGAATATTTTTATTAGATGAAGAGAGATGTGCAGCTCGGTAAACAATTCAAAAACAAACATTAGTGACGTGGTTCATGTGTATTAGTACACATGACATAAATAAATAATCCTAATATAATTTAAGGTACCCTCAGTGCTTTTAAAACCGTCTTTTCACACTTCTCTCTTTCTGGGTCATGGGAGTCACTGGTGCCCATGTCCAGCAGTTACTGGGAGAGTCTGGGTGCACCACATGTATAAAATATGGGTTTAGGAGCAATGCGTGACCATCTCAGTGAAATAATTGTCATACATCTTGCTTTCTTTCAATGTGAAATGCTGAACTCTATTTTGTGTGTGATTCAAAACAATATCAAAGTAAAAAAAGTACAGAGGATATAACTACCCAGACCTGTCATTCAATCAATATTCGGCACAATGCGATGGAGGAAATATGATGAAGAAACCTAAACTTGTCCTGCTTTGTCCCCAAATGCTTTTATAGTTTTTTTTAATTAGAATAAGAAAAATGAAATATTTCTTTCAACAACTGTCTTTTTCTTGCATAAAAATACATGGGGCCCCCGAGATGGTGTAGAGGCAGGCCTGCCAACTTGGGACCTGAAGGTCCTGGGTTTGATCCCCAGTCATTGCACATCTCGTGGTGTCTCTGTGCAGGACGCTTCATCCCCAGTTGCTCCCCGGGCATTTCCAATGCCCACTGCGCCACCTGGTGTTGGTTGGGTTAAATGCAGAGAGCCAATTTCGCCATTGTATGCGAACATACAATGATGACAACATATACACATTATTATTATTGTTATAATTAAAATTTGTTTTGCAGTGTCAGCGCTGTGAACCCCTCTACAATGACAAACAATTCAGGTCAGGTGATCAGCTCCAGCCAATGAACTGCCGACCTTGTCAGTGTCACGGCCACGCCCTCTCTTGTCATTATGACATCCTAGTTGATGACCAACCAGATGAGCACTATCAAGGAGGAGGAGGAGTCTGTGACAACTGCATGCACAACACCACAGGTGCACTTTTAGTTTATAAGTTAACAATGCACGAGCTAGGTTTATATTTCATAAGCATTTGTTAAATTCAAATTATTTCAGGCAATTACAAACAAGGGCCTAGTGCATGTACCTTTACCTGGATTATTTTATTTTATAGACTAAGACTGAACTATACATACACATTTAAACATGAGGATTCGACAAATGGATTTTCTGGTTTGTATCCATTGTTATTTATTGCAGCCTGTGTCCATTCCTCTTACTCTAAGGAAAGAACTGTGAGCTGTGTACAAGTGGCTTCTTCAGGCTGGAGGACTTTGATCCAACTTTAGTTGATGTGTGTCAACCCTGTAATTGCCACACTGCTGGAACAGTCGATGGCAGCACAGTGTGCACCCAGGTACACATAAACACATTCTGTTATAAAGCAAAATGTTGATCCCTTAAAGGATGGAAATACTGAAAAAGGGATTTACATGGTTGCTCACTCATTTTTCCTTTGTTCTTCCTGTTTCTGTCTTTATTAGGATGGAGGTCAGTGTCAGTGTAAGGCTGCAGTAACAGGCCGTCAATGTGCAGACTGTTTGCCTGGCTGGTTTGGTCTCAGTGCATCAAATCCAAATGGTTGCATGTCCTGTAACTGTAGTGACCGGGGTGTCATCAAAACATTGACAAGAGCAGTTTCCATCTGCAACCAACACACAGGACAGTGTCACTGTAAACCCCATGCAACAGGTAAACCTTGACAAACAACATGCTATTGATTTGTTCAATATCTGTTTCTATGTTTTTTGTGTGTGTGTCACAGTTGTTCCTTTGCATTTAAGGACTGATGTGAAGGGTTAAAGACACGCTCCTGGATACTTACAAAGAAAACCAGAGTACTTGACCAAATTTGTGAATTAAATTCTTAAAAATGATACATATCAGCAAAAAGTACTTCCTGGTATATTACCACAGCAGCTTCAGAATGCTTAGATACATACTTGTAGAGCAGTAAAGTGTTTATATGCAATGGCTATATGATGTTGCTTTTTAGATAGAGATTCCAGGTTGGCTTAGATCTCCCAAGGACTTCAAAATGAGATGTAATATGCAATTTAAGACATTGCAAATAACAAATGGCCACAAACCGTGTAACACACATCGATGATTCATTTAAATACTCACCTTTTTTAGTTTTGCTCTCTAGAATGAAAACACAAAGTTTCATAATGCAATAGCAAAAACGTGATGGCTTCCACACCTTTCAGAATTTCTTACCATTGCATCCTATTAATAAAACCATGCAAAGATGTCGTAATGCTAAAATAGAATTTACACCAGGCTCATAGCAAAGTAAATTTAAATCTAGCTCCCAGTTTGCTTAACTGTCTTGCAACTTTGCCTTTATTATTCTATAATACAAATTCTTATTGCGGTTTAATGAAATTAAAATGTTTACACTGTGTGAATTACAAAACTTACATGCAAATACACATTGTGATGGACCCAAACGTCCCAAATTGATGTGGTTGCCAAAATAAACAGGCTTTTCTGCTGGTGGTGCTTCCAGCCGTTGTGCCTCTCTTTTTGATAAATGGTTTCACTCTCTCCCCCGTGTGTCTTTGAAGACCAAGCTCGTATGAAATGCAAAACTGGCCAATGCTTCTCAACTCTACGCATCATGTGCATTGCTAAGCCTTGCTACCAAGGGTCCATGTTGTGCGTGTGAGTGTGGGCATGTGCACTGACGGTGTTTTCATCTGCTCTCGTTGGTGTGTATTTGTAAAGGAGATGGATGAGGCCATGTGTTCAAGTACATTTGTTTTTGCTTAGCTCTGTTTATTGTATGTAGGAGTGTTTGTACATAAAAAGTGTGTGTTTGTGCATGTGTGTGCACGTATGCCATCAAGGACTAAGCTGGTATTTAATTCTCTAATTCAATGCCAAGTTGATTAAAACAAACTGCTGCAGCCCCTTATATTTTTCACACTTTCTTCTTACAAGACCCCTTTTTTCCCCGTCGTTGTTTGTTTGGTTGCTCCCACAGGTATTTTTCAGAAATGAGATTTGATTATGGCAATTTATTACCGCCAAGCTGATACTTTGAGCTGAGCAATGGCAGGCACGCTTTAGAAGGATGGGATTGAAACGTGCGCACACAGACGCAAATACACACATGCAGAAAAATTGTGTATGCTCATAACAAGGTGCCAGAGTGCAGTGTGTACGTAATAGTGTTTGAAATGGTGATGCATGAGCCTGTTAACCAGCTGGCTCCTGATAAAAAGCTTGGCCATGGCCTGAAAATACACACACAGACACACACAAGTGCATACGTTGGCAAGTGAACACAAAAACATTGTTCCTCTTTTGATCTAATATCTTCTAACACAAGCCATTCTCCTAAATTCTCAGTTTTCTTCTCATTTTGTTCTTAAAATCTCTATTTCTCATTTCTTTTCTAGTCCCAGTTTTGATTTTTTGGCCTTTTTATAAGCATTTTAAAGTTGAAACTGGTGAAAATAGTACTGATGCTATGCTATAAACTCTGTTTATAACATTAAAACAAAATATACCTATTTTTTTCTCTATAACTAAATTTTGAATTATTTATAAATTAGTGAATATAAAAAGTTCCTATAAAATACAATTCAACTGATGTTGTGTTTAGACGTCAGTTTCCTGACCTGCATATGAACATGCACACTTGTACATGCTTATCTATTTGCACTTTAACAAACAGATATACATTTTATTGTTAAATTGATGTTAAATATGATCTGCTGAGAGAAATATCCCCATATCTGTAAAATCATTAAAGTGGGCAGGCCAGGGAAAATACCAAAGTTTTTACTGGCCAAAGAGTAGGCCACATCCATGTGCACTAACACACAAGTACCTGCAAGTTTCTATTAATCGGTGCATGGTCACACACACTCACTGCCACCCACATATGAACATGCGCTCCCTCATAAATGACTGTGGTGACTGCATTGCCCCAAGGCATCCATTTAGGGACAGATTGCCTGTCATAGAATACGTATGGCATATTCAAATAAGACACACACATATACACACACACACACACACACACACGCACGCAGCCCACACACACAACATATTCCATTTTAACTAGCCTTAGAGCCAAGCACTGATTCTTGTTAAAAAGTCTCTCACACGATGAACCTGGTGTTTACGCCTGTTCATGATTATTGAATACAATTACAAGTTAAACAAATGGGATAAGAATCTTTACGTCTGAACATGTAAATTATAAATAATAAAAAAAAGAAATATAAATGTAATTTAAAATAAAAAAATCAAAATGACAAGAAGCTAAAAGCAAGCTTTTGTTTGGTCAATTCAATTTTGTCTTTTTTGTCTCTAATTTCCTTTATCAAAATACCAGGAAGCTGCTGCATGTTTTGAATTATTCACCAGAACATTAGGTCCCTTTCTTCTTCTGACAAGCTTAAATGTATTCCTGTCAACTAGCAACCCCTCGAAAAGTTTATTTATTAACAGAAAAACGTTTTTGTTTTTAACATATTTAATAAATATTTTGGTTTTCTTTTGACATCTTGCTTTTTTGACACCATGATTCATTTTTATGTTTAGGTTTCAGTCTTGCATCTCTTCATTTTCTTTTTTTTCTCCCACTTCATTCTTTTCTTATAGTTGCTGAATTTATTATTTTATTTATTGCTCAGTAAAATTAAGTGTTTGGCCTTAGGTGAGTGATCCATCATAAGTAGAGGGCCTGGCCCTAATGATGGCAGTTTTATTCACTCACTCACCATTTCTATTGCTCTTTCTCTGTCTGTCTGTCTATCTCTCTGCCTGTCTGTCTGTCTATCTCGCTGTCTGTCTGTCTATCTCTCTGTCTGTCTGTCTGTCTGTCTGTCTGTCTAGCTCTCTATCTATATCTGTCTGTCTTTCTGTCTCTGTCCGTCTCTCTCACACGCACTCAGTTCTGTTCAAAAACTAGACTGAATAAAGTTTTGTGTATAAATACGCAACAGCAAACACATTTTTGCACTTTGTTTTCACCTGAGCAGATTGAACTCTGCTCTTTCTCTAATGTTTCTTAAAATATAATTTCCTTCTGTTTATTTGTGTCTTTTTCTTGCTCTTTCTCTGTTTCCAGGTCTGTCATGTGACCGCTGTGAGTTTGGTTATTGGAACCTTTCCCACCCGGACGGCTGCATCCCATGTGACTGTGACCTGTTAGGTTCTCTCAGCTCATTCTGTGAGCCTGAGGGGGGCCAGTGCGAGTGTAAGCCCGGGGTGGGGGGCCGACAGTGTGACTCTTGCGGCAGCGGCTTGTATGGTTTAGGACTCGAGGGATCTTGTGCCCCTTGCAACTGCTCATATGATGGGACAGTACCAGGGACAGTCTGTGATCCATACACAGGCCAGTGTGTGTGCAAGGCATGTATATCTTTTTCATACTTGCTCAAGTTTATATGCCGGCGTAAGCAGAACGTATTATAATATAATCTCTGTGTGTACGTACGAATGTACACTTTCTCTTGTCCATAAAACAGTGACTAACATCTACCTTAATCTTTGCCTGTGAACAGATGAAATTCAAAGTAAATTTATTTTGAAAGAATATAACAGAAATTTTGTTTATGAATACATTTGCCAACAGATTAGAAAATTTAAAAATATTCAGTAGTCCCTTGCTACTTCGCCTTTCGTTTATCGCGGACTCACTCTATCGCGATTTTTCAAAATAAGATTGGACATGACACACAATTGGCTGATTGATGGATGAGCCGCACAATCTGCCTGGAATTTTTATTTAAAATAAATCATTTTGAATTATTTAGCACCTGCTGCACCTGTGTGCAACCTATACTGCAGGATAAAGTTCCTGCTGCAGCTGATCAGCTGTTCTTCGTGTAGAGAGTAGAAGTGGGCGTGGCCAAGAGTGCTTGCAGGTGGCAAAGAGCAGATGAGGCAGGGAGCTGAAATCATGATATTCTGTGCTCTTTAAGCGCTTTTAGAGTTTAGAAACATTGTTTAGAATATTGAAAAAGTGTGGGAAGGATTTAAAATGCCTATAAATACTAAATTAAACTACTACTTACTACTTGTACTACTATCCCTACTTTGCAGTTTTTCACTTATTGCAGGGAACAAATCCCCGTGATAAACAAGGGGCTACTGTGCATGAAAAAATGTCAGTGTTATATATAAAATGTGATTTAATTTAGAAATGACAATTTGAACAATTATTATTATTATTATTTTTTTTTTTCAAATAATTGGGGGAAAAAAAACAGTCTGGGCTTTTTAAAATGTAAGCACTGAACAAATAAACAATGAGGTATACCAATGTATTTTTTGCCATGCTAAGCTTTTTTCCCCACAACACCTGGTGCGATAGAATAGTACATTAATTTTTTTTATCTTACTATAGTTTAAATATGATTTATTTTGCATTCATTTTTTTGTGTTATATGTCTTTCTTTTTTCCTTTATTTTAGGAACATGTGGAGGGCCGTCGCTGTGACTCTTGCCGTCGTGGTTACCACACTCTGGAGCACCGAAACTCCCTGGGCTGCCTGCCGTGTGTGTGCGACATCAGTGGAACTGTGCCAAAGGGTGTGTGTGATATGTGGACTGGACAATGCCCGTGCAAGGAGGGGGTCATGGGAGTACACTGTACCAGCTGTCTTCATAACTACTACAACGGAAGTTTAGACCCAGAGAGTAAGAAAACCCCAAAATTAAGCCAGTATTCTCTTTATTGCACTTTTAAAGTCTAATATGGTTTTTGGAGGCTAACGCTATTTCATTAGAAAATTTCTGAGCTGTTGCAGAAGCCGTGATCACATTAAAAGCAGGTGCCCTTGTGCTGTTTTGTTCCTTCTCAGATGGTTTGTCTCAGGGTTGCATACCATGTATCTGCGACCCCAGGGGAACCGTGATGGGATCAGTTTGTGACAGCACCACAGGGCAATGTGTTTGTGTCCAAACACGCCATGGGAAGGACTGCAGTAGCTGCCGATCTGGTGAGCTAGAACCACAGATACATGATTAATGGGTTGTCAAATTAAATATTGGAGGCACAAATCTGTTTAAAGACAAAGATAAGGCCGAAAAAAATTATTCAAACTTTGTGTCCAGAAAATGGAAAAACTTGAGATCTTAACTTTATGTTTGGTAAATGTTTGGCGCTTGTTCTACGTTTCAACAAAAGCTTTGCGTGGAGGAAAAACTTGTTCTTTTCACCAAAAATACATGCTATACAATACATACTATACTAATATATGTTAGTTGTTCCAAAGTCTTTAACCTCTATTTTTTATAACTTAACTGCCCATAATTTACCATTTATTAATTTATTTTCCCCCTTACTTGTAATTTTATATGGCTTTAAAAAATTTAACTTTTTTTTTTGGAATCTAGCTGAAGACTTGTTGCCGTCTGTAAATTATCAACCTGTCCTAATTGTGTAGAAACATAGAATATATTCACGTTTTGCATCGGTTGATATAGATTTCTTTTAATGTATTAATTTAATACTTTTCCTTTCCATGTATTTATTTTTGAATTTACCAACTTTTGATCCCACTAGGTCAGCTTATGACATGCCTGACAGCCAGTATTGTTCTCCCAATTGACTGACAATATATCTAATGTGTTTATTATCTCATGGGCCTTTTACGCATACTTTATTTAATACTTGAAACCCAAAGTCACTAATGTAACTTGAAGCATGTTTATTGGTTTTGTGTTAAATTTAATTGCAAATAAACTATAAACACTTTTGATTATTTTGAGACAATAATGTAAGTGTTCCTTTTTAAAATTAGTAAACGTTTTAATCTAAAGGCTCTGTAATATATATCTTAATCTAAATCTCATGTCGTATTGTAAGCTTCATCATGTGGAGCGAAAAGGCAAAGATAAAGTATGAAAATGAGCACGTTCTGTAACTAAACTGATGAATATTTAGACAAGAAGGCAGACCGATTTAAAGACTTCTCCACACATTTGTTCTCTCTATGTATTTCTGTTCAGGTTTCTACCTCTCTTCAGATCACAGCATGTGTTTGGAGTGTGACTGCCATCCTATGGGTGCATTACAGCATAGTTGTGAGAGCCAGACAGGAAAGTGTGTGTGCGCTCATTTCTCAGTTCGAGGACGACGGTGTGACCAGTGCCATGAGAAGTATTTTGGATTCAACCCTGGTCTGGGCAAGTAAGTATAAAACATTTAATCTGACACAGATAAACAAAATAAAAAGATGAAAGCTTAACATTTTGAAAAGTTTCTACCCTATAATTGCACCATCTTTATTATCATACATACAAATTTGTGCACACGTGATCATCAGAGTACATATGCCTGCAGGTGCAGTCTTACGCTTTGTAGATGGTTGGGTAGATGTATGGCTTTCACAAGCTAGGAGCTGTTTTGACCTTTACATTGCTACTTGACGCGTGTCATATTGGATAGATTGTCCACAGACAACCAGTTGTGCACTCTGCTTGCCTAAGTTGGCATATTAAAGAGTATTTTAGGTGACCTTTGTATGATAACGTCATTTTAATGAGTTTCATAACATGTTTGTTTTCAGTACACCATTTAACTACAAACTACTACTGTAGTTATCAAAGCCTGACAAAAAAATATTTCCAGTTCAAGGTACATGAAGTGTGATTCGAAGTTAAGGTTGGGTAGAAAGTAAAAGATGTGGAAAGTGTTTTTTTTTTTTTTTTTTTTTTTTTTTAACGCTGCATATTTGAACAACTCACTGAATTTGTTAGTTTTAGATCAAGGGATCCCCCAAGCAATTCATCAAAGTTGTGTTAAGTCATAATTTTTGGATTGCTGTATAGGTGAATTAAAAATTATGAATGATTGTGTTTTTAGAGTTTAAATGTCTTTCAAATACAATTTAAAGAAATTAAATAGCATGTATTATTTAATGCACACTTAGACTTAATTCACAATGTTGAAATTTAACGTATTGTTGATTGCGTGTCCGTATCTTTATATGTACACACAAACTCATACTGCAGTTTTAGTCTCACTTAAAAATGGAAAAACTAGGTCTGATTTTAGTATTTTCTGTCTCCTTGGGAATGGGAGTGAAGGTCAAGTCATTGTGGCATTTTGTGTATTTTTACATGTTTCTGTTTGAGCACAGTTGACAGGACAAATTTGCAGCTCTTTATGAGGCTGTGGCTTTTCACACAGCAATAAAGAAAGTGTAGTGGTGTGTGTGTGTGTTTGGGAGAGAAAGAGAGATAGACGTGTAACATGTGAGTACAGTGTGCATCGGAATAAAGGAACACACATCGATGATGTCTGTGTCGGAGTATGGGTGGCAATAGCATGGGTTAAATGGTATCACCTTGCCAATGTGGGGTGTTTTTAAGTCGGCCAAACATTGTCCAATGCTTAGTTTGTGCCATTTGTGCATTTGTGTCTATATAAAGGTGTGAGATTGGTGGCCGTATGCTCACCCACTGCTAACCCCCCCAGAGGGGTAACACCAAATCAGTGACCCAGACATTGACACTGTCAGACGCACACATACAGACACGTCCATGCATGCTTTGACAGCTCTGATGGGGATATGCAGTTTATGTGAAGTTAATTTCACAGCCAAAGGGTGAAGAAAATGCTAGTCAGGGTCTCCCTTATTGTATTAAGGAGACAACCCAGCACCTCTACACACACACACACACGTAAACACACGCATACACCTGAAGGCCTCTCTCACATTGACTAATGTTAATGTTCATGAGTCCACCATCAGGAGAACACTGAACAACAATGGTGTGCAATGGCAGGGTTGTAAGGAGGAAACCACTGCTCTCCAAATAGAACATGCTGCTCGGCTAGTTTGCTAAAGATCACGTGGACAAGCCAGAAGGCTGTTGGAAGAATGTTTTGTGGACGGCTGAGACCAAAATAGAACTTTCTGGTTTAAAGGAAAAGTGTTATGTGTTACGTGTTAGGAAGGGATACAGTAACCATGAATATGAAAAAAAAAATTCAATGCCAAGTCATTAGTTAATGACTTGCCAAGTCATTAGTTAATGACTTGGCATTGAGTACCTTTAACACATGTGTGTTTTGAAAGATTTAAAACCTGAGTTTGACTCGTCTCATCCACTGAATGGACAGAAATTCCCTTCAGTTTATTTTCTGTTTATTTTAAGTTTTGTCATCTTTAAGAAGCTAAGTTCTTTTTTTTTTCCCTCCATGAGCATCAAAATTAGAATGCAGAAAAACAAAATTTTATTTTTTATTTTTAAGTCATCACATGCATGCATGGTAAGTAAAGTGCTGTGCTGTCATCAGTGTATGTTCCCATACATTGGTGAAATTAGTTCTGCATGTAACTCATCACCCAGGTGGAGCAGTGGGCAGCTATGTAAGCACCCGGGGAACAGTTAGGAATTGGTTGCTTTTCTCTGGGGACACCATGATGTGCGCATGGTGGGGAGTCGAGCTGTGACTTGCTGGTCCCAGGTCGGCTGGTCTACCTCTACCCCCCATCTCGGCCCCATTAGAGATACGATAGACTTTCTAACGTTTTGAGACATTCATCCTCTTATGACTCAAAATTTAGAAACCGACAACTGTCTACTTAACAAGTGGTGGAAATTCAGCTTTTACAGTATTTTTAAGTTTTAAGGATTGTTGAAAACATTTCATGTGTTTCAGTTGCACGAACGAAGTCCTCCACAAGCCTTAATCTGAAGGCACCGCAACTAACGAGGGGCGGGGCTTCTTTCCATTGATCTTATGTGAATGTGTCTTTGCTTGAACGTGAACGTGTCCTTGTTACTGGCTGCTCGTTTGCTCGTCGTGTCACACTGTCTTCGTTGGGTTCTTGTTTTCCAGTTCTGTGTGCCTCGTTCTGATCAAATGTCTGTTCTCTTCTTTCACTCCCGGTCTGTGTTTCCTCAGACGTAGAGACCTCTGTGGACAGTCGGTGCACTATGGACAGTGCCGACAGTGTCTTTTTGGGGCGCCGTTACTGATTCCTGGCTTCTTCCTTTTACAGTTCCTTTTTTTTTTTTTTTTTTTCAAACCCTCCTTCCATCCTCTTCCACCAGGAAATAAGATTACAAATCAGGTGACAGGACACACATGAGAAAACATGTTCATGTTGTCATGTTATATTCTGTTCCACCTTTTTTTGTCTTTTTCTTTTATTATCATTTGACTTTTTCCTTTGCCTGTTCTGAACTAACCTCATATAAATGATTAATAAGTTTTAAATAAATTTGACCTCTTTAAAATCTGCAACCTGACATTACAATGCCAATGGAAAGTCCTTCATAACACAGAAGTGTTGGTTTGATTCTACTGTTTTTGTTTTTATTTGTATAAAACAAAGATGCCATGCTTGCTTATTGTATTTCTGTGAGAGCAGCCTGCACCATTTTTATCGTCAACGGTTCTCATTAATTTCCCGTCCTGCCTGCATCACTGTCTGCATGTACAGTGTGTTTGTGTTTTCTGCATTGTGTTCATTTGTCTGCGCTTTTTATTTATTTTTCTGCATGTCCTGAATATTTTATGTAGAGTTTTAGTCTCCAGACACCTCATTTGTTGGTGTTTTTCAGTTTTTCTGTGCATTTTAGGCAGAGCTGCATGATAATGCACATTTCAATATGAGCTCAAAGTCACCACATTGAAGACTTATTCCTCCATAAATAAAGTCTGTATCTATCTAAAGCTGCTGAAACTGGCATGGTGATATACATTGAACTACCAGTTTTTGCAGCTAAATAGTTATTTTTTTCCACTGTTTTATTTGTAAAACTACACCTATTCAAAAACAGCTGGGAAGTTGTGGCGAATACAAACTGAATGCAATGATTTGTAAATCTAAAAATAATCTATATTTATTCACAGTAGAACCCAGTAAACGTATCAAATGTTGAAACGAAAGAAGTAAATAAAAACGGTCATTTTGAATTTGGTGGCAGCAACGTATCAAAAACATTTAGGACTGCTCCATGTGAAGCACTTTGATTTTTATTTATTAATTAACTAACTTGAATTTAATCGGGCAAATCCCTCTGAGATAGCAGAACTGTGTTGTAAGGGAGGCCTGGGCCTGAAGGCACCGTGCATGTTGTGGGAGGAAACCCATGCAAACTCTATACAGAAAGACCCATGGAATGAACCTAGGCCCTTCTTGCTGTGAGGCAGCAGTGCTAACCACTGATCCATCCCCTCCTCTTTAAACATCTGTCTGTAAACATGTTTTGAACAGTGCGTTGATATCTGGCTGGTCGATCCCTCTTCCTTTTAGTTCAGAGGATGCGGCATCTGGGGTTTCCAAAAGAAAATGTAAAATTTCAATTAGTCTGACCACAGAAGTGTTCTGCACTCAGGTCATTTCAAATGGACTTGGGCTCAGAGGAGAAGGCAGGTTAGATGTTACCTCGTGACTTCCTCTTTGCCTGATAGAGCTTTAAGCAGCATTTGTGGAAGGTGCGGTGAACGGCGTTTACAGAAAATGGTTTGCGTGAATGTTGTTGAGCCCATGCAGTGATATCCAGAACACAGTCAGACCTGTTTTTAGTGTGGTGGCCCCTGAGGGCCTGAAGATCATCAGCATCTGTTACTGACTTTCAGCCTCGTCTTTGAGCTCAGAGATTTTATTTAGACTCATAAAATAATTTCATGTCATGAACTAAAAATCCTAATTTTAGATGGTGAGGTATTCCAAGAAGACAGAAGGGAAAGAAAAGGAATAAAAGCAACGAAGCTCTCCAAAACGTGTGGATATCCTAACAGGACTTGTGTCAAACCAGTGAGGAAGTCTACAAAACACACCACTGAACAGAACAAGAACAACAGAAGGCAAAACATCGTCATCCCTCATGTTGCTGGAGTATCTGAGAAACTCGGAAGGGTTTTCAACAAACACAACATTCCAAAACATTTCAACTCAACAGGTTTCGGAGGCTGCACCCTTAGGACAAAACACCCAAACACAGAGTGGTGTGGTGTACGCAGTCCAGTCCAGTTCAGTGCAGCGAGGAATGTCCAGAACACTCTACTGGAGAAACCAAACAGACACTTGGCTCAACACAGGAGAGCCAGCCCCTCAGGACAAGACTCAGCAGTTCACCTGCACCTCAAGGATAAGGAACACTCATTTAAGGACTAAAATATTCACATTTTGGACCGAGAGGACGGATGGTTTGAGAGTGGGTTTGAAGGAAGCTATTTATATAAAAAGAGAGAAACCATCTTTAAACTGAGGAGGAGTTCTCAGATTTCAGCTTTCAAAAACGTATAATGCAACTTTAGGCCTGATACCCGGTCATTATAACACCTATTAGGAATTTCATCCATATGACCAGAGTTGCCCATCTGTGAGTCAGACTAACAAAGACTTTAACAAACTGCTATTGTGAGGAGCGATAGGTCAATGTGCACATGTTATCTAGCCTAGCTCAGTCTTATAGCTCAAACTAGGGATGCACAATATTATAGGCCTGGTATCGGTATTGGCCGATATTAACGTTAATTTTCAATATCGGACATCGGCCATTCCATTAAAGTAACTCGCCGATATAAAAGGTGCTGTTTTTGCTGCGACGGCAGCACTACGTGATGACGTTGCAGCACAACCTGAGTTACCCGAGTTACAACCGTCATTTCCGACGACATTGAGAAGCTAATAGCCGATAGCACGTCTTGTTGGGTGAGTTTTACCACAGACATTTGGGCGTCGTGTTAGCCCCGTTAGCATGATTAGTCTTACGGAACAATGGATAGACAAAAACATTGAAATTAGCAGAGGATCCCACACTGCAACTTGGAACCTGGAACAAGCCCCCACAAGTGAGACAGTATTGCATGCGACTAATGCTAATAAATAACAGTTAACGTTTATCATTTAATATACAGTAAGTTAAAGTGCTATTTATATCATATGGCTGTTACTGAATATATGTCACCAGATTTTACAGCTGTTGCACAATTTTTGTAGCAAATAAGCTTAAATAAGAGGGATGTGTTCTGACAAAAGAACATATATAAAATATCGGTATCGGTTATCGGCCGAATAAGTTTTAACATATCGGCATATCGAATATCGACCAAAAATCCAATATCGTGCATCTCTAGCTCGAACCCCACACTCTGTTCTTTGAAGTGAGAAAGCTCCTCGGATGAGAAGTGAAACGTCTTCTGTTACAAATAAAGTCCAGTTGTTTTTGTCTTGAACTTTTTTGAAAAAAAAAATTTTTTTTTTTCCAAACCAAAAGTGGTTTCTTAGTTTAACATTTCAAATGTTTACTGTGTTCCACTGTGAATCCAGTATGGCTTTGTGAGATCAGCAAATCATTGCATTCTATTTTTTTTTACGTTACACGACGTTCCAACCATTTTGGCATCGGGGTTGTATAAAGGTACTGCTTTTCGAAACATAATTAATCCAAAACCTTATGCAATAAGAAAACAACCTCTCTTGTTTGATTAGAATGTAAATTTGCTTTTTTGTTTTGTTTTGGTTTTCCCTTGTCCTGTTCGGCATTGTGGCACTCAGAATTATTGTCTGAATGTCGAGGTGACACCCAATAGATTTTCTTTCACAAGCAGAGCATTATGGCTGGCCTTAATGCTCCACTTGATGTATAAATAAAACTTTATTAGGATTTTCTTTGGGTTTGTTTAAGATGTAATGGACATGGGGATGAAAGTACAAAGAAGAAAACAAAGCTAGAAAAGAGAGAAGGGGTAAAAGAGAAAGAAGACGATAGGAGTAGAGGAGAGAGAGAGGTATAAAGAGAACACAAATCAACATCATTGAAGTCTGCCTCTAGACCTGCGGAAAGAAAAAAAAAGCCCAAACCGAGAAACCACAACAAAAAACAACATATACAGTATAATGATACATATAACATCATTAAAAAGTATTTTATATGGTACATGGTAATGCAAGATGTATTTAGTGGCCACCCCAACCCAAATGAGTGTGTATCTGATAAACACTTGAATCTAAACACTTGTGTGAGCATGCTTGTCACTATAAGGGTTCTCCATAAATATCACTACTTTTATTTACTTTTCATTTTACTGTATATGCTTGTGTGACTGTTTATTGTTGTGTGTACTGGGAGTGGTACTGCCACAGAGATTAGAGAAGGTGGAACTGTGATCGGAAGATCGCTGGTTCAACTCCCGGTACGGACAACATCAAAAATGTGGCTGTGATAGGACCCACATCTGCCCCCCCCCCCCCCAACCACCACCACCACCTTCATTTGCCCCACTCTGGGCCCTTGAGCAAGGCACTTAATCCCCATCATCTGCTTCCTCGGGCGCCCTAGATAGCAGCCCTCTGCTCCACACAGAGGGCTGTGGTAGCTTGGTGGTCTGTGGTTGTGTCAGGAAGGACATCCGTTGTAAAAAAAACAAACAAAAACAAAACAATTGCCAGGTCTTCATGCAGCTGAGTTCGCTGTGGTGACTCGTGAAGAAGGGAGCAGCCAGAAAATAAATAAATAAATAAATAAATAAAATTGTGCATCTCATCTGTTATTTTGTTTAAAACGGATTCCTCTTGTAAATGAGTCCTCATGACTCAATGAGACTAACCTGTGTAAATAAAGGTTGAATGAAAAAAGTAGGAACAGGCAAGCAAAAATGATCAAAAGGGTATGCTGGTGAATATTATCAGTCATCCAGGACATGATAAATAAATAAAAAAGTTCAATACAAAAACAACTGGACTTTATTCGTAACAGAAGACGTTTCGCTCTTCATCTAAGGATGACGGACAATTGAGAAAGCTCCTCGTATGAAGAGCAAAACGTCTTCTGTTACAAATAAAGTCCAGTTGTTTCTGTATTGAACGTTTTTTGATTTGATCAAAAGGGTAGCTAAAGTCTTAAAGCTAAAATTATCAAAAGTCTAGCAAGAATATTAAAGTTCCATGAGACTAAGAAGCTCAAGTTTGCAAAAGCCTAGCTAAAACTTTAAAGTTGCAAATGGCTAGCTAAAACTCAAAGTAGCAAAAACATATCTAAAAGTAGCAAAAATACATTTTAGATGCTGAAAGTAGTAGAAGGCTAGCTAACTATTCAAATTAGCAGAACACTAGCTAAAACTCAAAGTAGCAAAAACATATCTAAAAGTAGCAAAAATACCTTTTGATGCTGAAAGTACCGTAGTAGAAGGCTAGCTAACTATTCAAATTAGCAGAACACTAGCTAAAGCTAAATGTAGCAAAAGAAGACATAAACAGAGCAATTAGCTGTTGCAGATTTGAAAGAAAATGTTTTTTGAAAAAAAAAAAAAAAAAAAGAAATCTCAATAATGTAATGTATTTTCATGGGGAAATTATTTGTAAATAACGATTTTGCAAAAAACACATGGAACCAAATAAGAGAAGAACATTTGCATGAACTCCCAGTATTCACACAATGTAGCTGTAGATGTTTTGCATTAGCTGTGAGCACAAACGCTGTTTTGCTTTTGTTTCTCTCAGTAGGTTTTCTAGCAGGACATAACTCCAGAGTTTAGGGAGGAGAAGACCTGCATGAGTCATGGCTTTACTCATTGTCACAAGGTCAGAATTGGGCCATCTGTGATATACTATAGCAGCAGACTTCAAGTAGTGGCTTGAACAGAGTTAATTCATATAAACGCTCTTCCTGGTCCTCCTTCAGCGCTCTTGTGAAATGGCTGTTGGATGGTCTCATTCTGGCTCTTACCATCCATCACCTCCTACACCTTGTCGGCCTCATCTTTTCACTGAGTCCAGCTACACTTTTCAGAGCGCATCATCGACATTGACCTGAGATTTATTTGTGTCTTGGTGGGAAGAAGCACAGCGAGAGGACGAATGCCTCGGCTGTGGGAGAGCTGTTGTTATCGAAGCTGTCCAGCCACCATGGCTGCTTTAATACCTAATTATGCATCCCTCCTTCACCTGTGCCTTCTGGCCGTTGGTGTTCATGGTTTATACTGTCAGTGCAATATAAACATCATAAAACATAAGATTATGTTTTAAAAAATAAATAAAGTTTTATTCATTTTCCTTTGAAACTCCCGCATTTAAAAAAATAAAATAAAAAAATTGCCTGAATGTATTTGATAAAAACAAATATACAACCAGATTGCAAAGTAAAAATGTTAATATAAGGCACTCCTATAATTCTGTAAGTTTTACAGGTGCTGCCATTGATCTATTTGACATAAAAAAAGAGATGTAGGTAAATTTACCATCTTAGAACGAAGGTTAAGAAAAGTTTTCAAGACTAAAGTTGTAGCTGTACAAAAGAGAAAAAAGTCTTAGAATTAGAACCTCAGTTGAACAAGAGTACTTATTAAAACATGTCATTATTTTTTCTTCGCACAAGTTAAGCAAAATTGCACAAGCAGTGTGTGAAAAACATTTTTTTTGGGGGTGGGAAATAGAATGGTACGTCGCAATCAAATACTCGTAATCAAAAGCACTTAAATAAATCAGGAAGAGTGAACTCTGTGAAAGCAGAAAGGTTGTCAGTTCGCTGGTTTGGAGTATTCAGGTGTGGCTTCACACGTTGCCAAGGACAAAAACCTTCTGCAGTTATTAATGCTCACCTCCTTGAAAGGCTGGCATTGATGGAATCACCTGTGTATGTGTGTATTTAGTTGTCTGTCAGCAAAATATATCATGAAACAATGTACAAGTGTTTATAAAACAGAGAAACTGGATGTGGTTGTAGCTGAGAGTCATCTCCAACACATAATCTGAGCTCTGACATTTTATTCAAATCTTTGGCATTCAAATATATGTACAGGTTGTCCTCGACTTCCGAACGCCTGACCTACGGCGTTTCGGATTTACGAACGGCACCTGAACGCACCATAT
>JARVGQ010000759.1:17247489-17266254 GCA_031762355.1 Hypsolebias martinsi | reverse complement strand
GAGAGAGAGAGAGAGAGAGAGAGAGAGAGAGAGAGAGAGAGAGAGAGAGAGAGAGAGAGAGAGAGAGAGAGAGAGAGCATTTGATACTCCGTGCTCATACATATGTCTGAATATGGTTTTCCGTGCTTTTGTAGAGTCAAAGCATTAATGTTTGTGTGTTTATATGCAACAGTGAGTGTGTGTATGTGTGTGCTGTATTAATACATCCCATTGATCAGAGCAGGACCCCTGACAGTCATCATCCCTGAGAACCATCTGGCCGACGCCTGACGCTCCCTCACCCAAACAGAAGCTGACACCCTATTAATCTGCTACTGCCATGCATACATATACGTGTGTGTTTCTGTGTGTGTTCATTGAATCTGTAACAGTATGTAGTAAACGCTTTGTAAAGATTTTTGCATACAGCATGTTTGCCATATCCATATTTCTGCATGCATGTTCTTATGTGTTTATCAGTGCATATCAGCATTTCAAATTCAAACTGCGTACACACATGCGAAAAAGAGCACGCACCCCTCTGCCATCCGCCAACAACAGACGGCGCTGAAGGGAGCTGAAGGGTGCTTGGAAATTAAGGTTATTACACAAATTGAGCCATATGGTCTAAATATTTCAGAGCTGAAATTTACTAGGCAATAAAAATGGCCCCTACCTCGGTAATGGTGTAAATTACAGCTTAACCACCAGCGCTAATGATGTCCTTCTGTACGCCCCGTAACCAACCGTACATGAAGGACACATTGTTTAAAAAATACCCCAGGAAAAGCAAAAGAGAAAGGGAGAGGGAGGAAAATGTAAGAAGTGATGGGTTAGAGGAGGAATGTTGAAATGAATGGAGGAAAAATGGAAGTGAAAGAAGAGAGCAGTCCGTAAACAAGAGAACTAACGAGAGGGAGTGATTGATAAAGATAGTGGGGCAACATTGAGTGAGAAAGAGCTAGCAGCATGTTTACAATCTGTTAGTTTACCATTAAGAACCCGTCAGAGAAAGTGGAACAGCATGGGACAGCCGGCGAACTGTGTCTCAAAACCAATATGAGGTTTTCAAATGGGTGCGTGTTTCTTACACAATCAAAACGTGTATTTAAGCATGCACGGTTGGAGGATTTGACAGGATGGATGCGTTAAATATGATGAGTACAAAAATGATACACACTGGTGGAGAGCATCTGCAAATGAAACCACATTTTTTTTAGAAATCTGTGTCTTTTTTGGCAGGAGTTTTAGATGAGTTTACAATAACAAAAATGTGATAAAACATACATCACTGCTCATTCACACAAAAAAAGATGAAAATAGACATTAATTTTGTTCCATCTTTTAATCGCTCCTGGATCTTAGCAGCTATTCTAGGAGGAAAAACTTCACTGCGTGATATTTGAAGCCAAACTTTTTCTAAAGTTTCTCACTCCAGATTTCATTAGAACTATTATATTAATCTCCTATAATATAATGATAAATAAGAATTCATAAAATATTAACAAGACTTCTTACTTTTGGTTGTAACATATATTTACCATCCGCTAACCAGAGACTTTGGAGTGGATGAGAAGTGGTTGGTAGTACAGGCTTTGCTCTTGCTCTCAGAGATACCTTTTATCAAATGAGGGTGACAAAAAGGTTTGGAGGGGGAAGGAACTACAGGGCTGAGTGCACAGAGGATGAAGAGAAAAAAGAAGGATTGACTGAGAGGATAAGAAGGCTCAGATGTAGAGTTTGTTTGGTCCTCAGTCCATCAGACCCCTTATTTAAAGGTCTCCAACTCTGATTGGAGGACTCTTACCATTCTGAATAAACATCCAAATAATCAGGCTGCAATACTCTTTTGCCCATTCTGCAAATATTCTCTCTGCATTTTTATCTTTCACACAGCTCTCCTCCATTGGTCAAACATCTTTGTCTGAGGTTTATCTGCCTCTGTTTTAAATTAGTTTTTACGTTACACTCGTTCCTTGTCATCATCCCTACTTTCCCTCTTCTTCTGCCATTCTCTTACAAGTGAGTTTACATCCCCCCACCTCCTCTTCCTCCTTCCTGTTGCCTCTCCAACACAAGCACACACATGCACAGCCTTTCTCACAATAATGTCTCACTGAAGAGGCCACACCATCCAGTGTAGTGCTCTCCACTTGTTTTAATGGGTGTATAATGCTGTATTTGCAGTACAATAGGCATCACTTCAGAGGACTGAGTGAGTGCAAGTTTAAAAGAGTGATGTCTGAGCTCATTCAGCTCTGGAGAAAAGTGTTTGGTGTGCTCGTGCATAAACGACCGGTTTGTTTTGCTTGAGGGTTGTGCTTTCTTAAACTTGTGCTTTCTGCCTTTGCAATCCTGTCCTGCAGCTTGAATGCAGTTAAGACTAGTAAGGTGAAAATAATGTCAAATATAGATGCATTTATAAGGCTCAGGTTTGTGTCTGTTTCATGAATAAGCCAATCGAGTGGGATTTCAAGACATGGTTCATCACTGCTTCTGATCTGTCTTTTACTATCCCAATCCAATTATCTTATAACTTCTTAAACATATTTATTGCAAACTACAAAATAAAACATAAAAATGTCGTCCTGAAACATATCAAATGGTGTCATTTGAAAAATATTATGCCAGTAAATGGTAAATGGTAAATGGAGCTTACTTATATAGCACTTTCCAGCCCCCTATGAGGCAGTATAGTTTCCTAGGTATACTGATATGCAATTCTGAAATGTGAGTATGTGCATAACTTAAACAAAACACTTGGCTGAGTCAGTTAAAACCAATGTGGAAGCTTGAATCACGTAATTGATCAACATTATCATGGCTGTAGTTTGTGAAGGTAAAAAAATCAGACAGAATGAGACAAGTATTGAATAGAGTATTGCCGCCAAACAACACAAAAAAGAAAGAACAAGTAAGACAACCCTTCAGAATAAATGTTAGGAACATTTTACTTGATCTAGCATTCAAATGCATGTGGCTTTAGCAAAATTTTTACTAAACCATGTAATAATTGGAATGTTTATAACTCTAAAACATTTTTATACAGCTCATGATATGTTTTTATAGGTTGACTGCAGTATTGGTTTAGGCTAGACAAGGGTGGCCCAGGGCTAGAATCTTGGCATTTCTTGTCTTTCAGGTATACCAGCTTGTACTGTTGTAGTGTTGTACACCTGAGTTTGAACTTGACGTGGCACACCAATCTGCATACTTTACTCATCAATTCTGAGTGTAAATAGTATTTACAAAATATGTAGGAATATATCACACAATATTGGGTTTCTCTAGCACAAATGTCTCTTTGATGAACATTGCCATTTTCACTGATGTTAGTTAAAGTATATGATTTTTACAAAGTATGTTAGACAAATGTCATTGTCAACCAGTCTTGTTTTTCTTTTTTCTTTTTTTTTTTTTTTTAAGAAATTGCTAATTTGTGAACATATTAACCATTAACCATTAATGTGAGAAAAAAAGTTTGGCTTTTGTTTTGTTCTTTGTAAGTCAGAATCAGAATAAGCTTAAATACAGTGAGAATATGTTCGTACAGTCATCCGAAAAATGGGCGGCGTGCACGTTGCTGCTGCTAAAACGCTTGGCTCCTTATTCTTCATCAGAATATTTTTGGATAGCCAAGGCATAAGAACCATAAGGATAGATAGTAGTATTACTAAAAAGATCTCTTCACATCTTGTCCTATCAGGACATGATTTGAGACATCAAAAAACTCTAACATCAAGCACATTTAAAAACATGATTACATATGCAACTGACGTCAAGACACTGAGATTTGTCCATGCACTTTCAGATAGGCCACAGTTCTGATGTCATTTAGCCAGCAGTTTGACGTCCCAGGAGAAATTTGATAGTCGGCTTGTGTACGAGGCCAAACAGGGGAGTCAGATTCAGATAAGCCACTGTTGATTTTCTTCAGGCAGACTGTTTTTTTTCTTGTCAGCCTCAAGTCCTGCTGGAACTTTCTTGGTCCAAAATGGCCAAATTTATGGGAATCCACTCCACCGATCCACGTTTTGAGCCTCCTCGAGGTTGATCCGACATGCTGTTGAGTCCTAGAAGCTGCAGGTGGCCTGCAATTCTCACAAATTGCCTCCATCTTTCAGTTTAGCTCATTAATCAGCTGATTTTGAGTCCTCGTAGCATGTACCAAACACAGACTTGGAAGCTTTGCCATGGCTGAAACTGCTGATGATGTCTTCTTTAAGTTGAAAAAAAAAAGAGCCCCACAGATGCCATTGAGCAGAACCCCTGCTATCATAAATCCAAAATATAAACGTCTTCAGCTTCCTCCTGAGACTGAGCTCAGAGACACATCAGCTGGTCTCTGACGTACCCTGCATCACGAGTCTCAGCCGAGCAAGAGGGTTCTCCAGAACCCTGTTGTTTTGTTGAAAAGATTTTGTCAATTTCGTTGATAGTCCAGCTCGTCAGCTCCATAATAGTATTTTTCATCTGGGAGATGTGTACCAGGAGCTCCGAGACACACAGAAAGCAGAAGCAGGAGGAAAGGGAGAACAGGGGAAGAAAAGCAGGAGCGACTGTCTTGAGCAAGAGCCAGAGTAGAAATGTTTTTTGACTAATCTTCATGACATTGCAGTGAATGTATTTAACTGGAAATTATTTATACGTGTGTGTAAAATTCCTTGAAAAATATCAGTCAGTTATACAAACAGTCCTGGTAAGTTTTTTTTTTTTCTTGACCATATCAATAAAATAAAAGCACTGACAGACAATCCACTCTGTGACTTTAAAGCATACCACCCTCTGTTCACCATAAAGTGTCCACTAGTTTTTGGCCACAGGCGCACAAATACCAACACACACACACACACACGACATGCACACCAAATATGCTGCTCCCAGGGTCTGGAACCGACAAAGCCAATCATAGATGTTGGTGTGAAGTGGGCATGCTTGCTCCAAACCCCTACAGTCCCTATGTACATCTGCGATGGCCGCAGACAAAACGCATGCCTAATGGCACTCTGTGTGTCAGTGGGTGCGTCTCTGCCTTCCTCTGTGTGTGTGTGTTTCACACAAATGAATGTGTGTGTCAGGGTTTGTCTAACACAACCTGACTAGCAGGGACACCCATGCAGGGCATTTGTAAACAGACACAGGGCAATCGTCCCAACAGCACTGAATTAGGTATGCACATATAAATATGAACACACACAAATTTGGCTTTAGAGCTTGGCATGGGGTGTGAGAGATCAGTGTGTGGTGCACTGGCTCACCTCAGATGCCTCTGAAAACAATTACTGCTCTCACAGGGCTAGTCAGGGCACAGCTTGGACTAATAGACTGGACTATTGAGGCAAACTGAGCAGAACTTGGACAAGTTGAGTAATATCTGACTAAAACATGTTTTTATCATGTTCTGAAAAGAGTTAAACCTCAGCGGAGAAGGAGAAGTGGTGGGGTACTTTAAATATCATAAGCAAACCAGCCAGATTTCATTCCCCTGTCAATAATCACTGGGGTTTTTTTGTGCTTATGTACAAGTGGTACTTTCAAGCTACTTGTGTTTGTGTGTGTGTTCACGTGAATGAGACAAAGAAAGGATGTGTTCGTTTGTTGCTGTGCACATGCATACACGTATACAGCCATCAGCTAATGCTGGTCCATCTCTCTGCGGGGCCCAGTGCTGGGGCCTTTGTGAGATAATCAGCATAATTCTTTTGACAAATACACATGGTTATTCTTAATTAGTATCACACACTGTCCCTGTGGCTGCACTATGCCTCTCTACCTTAATAACACACAAACGTGCAGCTGTACACATGAAATTTGACGAGCACACAAGCAGAAAGCAAGATGCTGGCAGACGTCTGCTTGTTAGTATACACGCTAACAATACGCATAAAAACATGCAGCAAAAATACATGTGCGTGGGTCAAGAAGTACAGATTTTCTGAGCCTTTTTGTGAAGGCAACACGTGCAGAAGCACCACACTAACCCTGCTGTAGCTCAGCTCACTCTCAGAACAAGGAAGAAATGATTGCTTCCTTGCACTCAAAGCTAAGTTGTGTTGAACCATGTATGATCGGTGAGGGCTTTCATGTTTAAATTAGCAAGACCCCTTCCTGTCTGTTCTTTCCTTGTCTCCTTTGTTCTCCTTCTATCTTGTTTACACTCCCCATCATCTTTCCCTTTCTCTTGACTTCTTGCTCCTCTCTGTTGCATTTTGTATGATTAACTGGTGTCTTTGATCATCTGCACACACATGCATATGCTGGGGTACGCAGAATTTGAGTTGACAAGAACCCTTTCCTTTCATATCTTACTCTGTAGTTCATAATGTGGTCTTCATAGGTTGGCCTTTTTTTCTTCTCTCAAAACTAGGCTTAAAAAACATTAAAGTACATTTTTCTCTAGCTACAGTGTTTTATGTTGCAAGGAGGACCTTAACATTTATCGGCAGTGTTTTTGGCTTCAAAAAGGATGGTAAATGGTGAGGTGGAACACCTGGAGAGCTTGTGCAGGAAGAACAACCTTCACATCAATGTGAAGGAGACGAAGGAGATGGCCGTGGACTTCAGACAGAACAAACACACCTACCCCCCTGAACATATCTGCAGTGGAAGTGGTCTCCAGCTACAAGTATTTGGGTGTGCATCTGAATGATAACCTCAGCTGGGGCAACAACACTACCAGCCTGATCTTGCCCCACTCTCCTCAGGCAGCAGGTTGAGGAGCATTAAGAGTAGAACCACCAGACTGAGGAACAGCTTCTACCCTGAAGCTGTTAGATTCATGAATCTCTAACTAGAATTATTGCTGTGTTTAAAAAAATAAAACCCTGTTGTGCCACTTGGTTGTTGAGTTGTGCTGCTGATTAGCCATGCTGCTGAGTTATTTCATGCTACTGTGTTCATCTGCTCACACAGACTCATGTTTGTGCTTCTGTTGTTCGGCGTATTGTTTTTGTACTATTAGTGTTTACCATATTCTTAGTTTAGTGTATTTATTAGTTCCTATCTTAGATCTTACTGTTTTTCTTTACAATTTATATTATTGTTGGCTGTAACAGGGACCCTGTGAACACAATTTTGTTCCATCACATGTACCACATGTGATGAGAATGACAATAAATGGCCTGTGCTTATATAGTGTCCTCATTTACCCCTTCATACAGCACTCTGCTAGATCTATACAAAGATCCATGAGCGCTCTATCATGTTCATACACCCATGGGACACACATCTGAGGCGATGAGGGGTTCAGTGCCTTGCCCAGGGACACTTGGGCATGTAATTGCTGTTCGAATCGAACACCCAACTCTTGCATTGGAGGATGGCTGCTCTAACCATCAGTCACAGCCACCCCAATAAAGAAACCTTGACCTTAAAGCAAAAATGTGTAACTGAAGCAACATCTTGTATAGTTGGCAGAAAGTTGGGGAATGCAATTCCACTTCTTTTATCCTAAAGATTTGTTTTACATCAAGGAAAGATGGGGATTTACCATTTGTTATATTTCTTCTAGTTCTGTGTGCAAAATTTGACAGCATTTTACTTGATCTGTGTATTAAAATATCAACCAATCTGTGTGTCGTTGCTCACGGCATGTGTGTGAAAGTTTGTGAAAGGAATATTGTGGAAGCTGTTAATGTAATGTAAAATGTAAAAGTTGCGTGTTCAGCGTTGGACCATTGATTACAGCACGTGTGCATGCTTGTTGGTGTGAATTTCATAGTCCTTGATTGGTGTATGTGTGTGTGTTTGTGCGGGGGAGTTGTTAGAGCAGGCTGTTAATGTGGTGTGTTTCAGTGATAAAGTGTTTGAATGTATTGCCATCTAGAGGCATGTAGCAGTGTCTCCATGCTCCTATAAAATCTGCCAGCGCCAGATGCTGCTATTGACAATGTGCATATGTTAACTGCTTTATAGGCCACATGCCTCACATATTTCACTGGCTTTAAGGTAGAGAGATCTCTCATTCTGGCTCACTTAATCTGTCTCTCCCTTTTGCCACATCTATCTTTTTTTTCTCTACCGCTTTAGCTTTTTCCACTCTTTCTTTGCTCAATCTCTTTCACTTAGCCACCGCTTCTTGTTCCTTTTTTATTTGCTTCATCAGTTACTAACTAACTCGCCCCCCCCCCCCACTTCATTCCTGCATTACCTTTTGAACACATGCTTTATTTTTTCTTCCTTTCTTTCCTCTCCTACTTTTTTCTCTCCATCTTTCCTCTTTTCCCCCCACCGTTTCTCATTGTGCCCCTCCCTCCCTCTCTCTGCTAAGAAGTGCTGTGATTTGCAGGAGGATTTAGCTTGTGTCTAGGTGTCTAGGGGTTTATTAATCCTGTTTTAGTGTGGATGAAAAATATGTTGGCTTCCAGACATGAATATAGCAAGTACATGCATTCTGGTTGTTGTTCAGACAGTTCATCCTTGAAGCCACGCCATGGTGATTTGTCAGGGATTTTATTTGATTCAGTTTGAATTGTGGAGGCTTTTTTGATCCTCCTGCTGTTGCATTGAAGTGGGTTACCAGTTAATCTTTTTACATATGCTTGGTTATGTGAAAGCATACAGTCCTGAGCAGCCAAAATTTGACCTGCAGTCTCAACACATGAAAGACATATTATGTCCTGTGTTGTAAATTTACACAAATGGGTTCAAACACAGATACAGCAGTTCTGTAGTCGCATCAGAGCTCACAGTCATAAACAAACACACAATCAGACAAGCTACAATGCCACATACTGGAGCCTAGTGCTCCCAGACTAGCATGTCATTGCACACCCGGGCCTTTTGAAACAACAACCACGTGCCTCTTATCAAATAGTAAATGGTGTTTTCACTGTGTCACACACTCACTCACACACTGTCCTTGTGTCTGCCAGGGTGTGGGGTTGAGTCCCACTGCTTAAAGCTATTGGCACACACCCTGTGCCTGCATGTGTTTGTGCATGTGATATGAAAGGGTGCATGTGTGACATAAACATTCATTCTGAAAGCTTTGAATTCACCCATAAGGGACAGCCATTTGCCTGGTGTCTGCTTACAATGCTAAGGCAAAGCCTGGCTGTTGAAATGTTATCACAAATCCCATGTTATGTAGTCTTAGTGGCCATTGTTTCTTTTTATTCCTCGTTTTAATGAGTGATGCCCTGGTTTTATTCATGCAGGACTGGTTTGCAAAACCAATTTTCTCTTGCTGTCATTTACTCTGGCATTTGACCCACAACACTATCACAATTTGATGCCTTTTACTCTAATTCTATAACTGGCTTTTTCTGAAATCCAACTTTTTCCCCTCCATATCCCATTTCTACTCCAGTCCACTTAGCCACGCTTATGATATGTTGGTCTATCTGTGTGTCAGGGTTCAGTTCTGGAAGCAGCAGTCTACGGTCTTGAACCATACAGTCAGTACAGTCTGCGTGTGGAAGCTGCTAATGGAGCAGGTATGCTGTATAATCATTACAAAGAATTAGATGTGAATTTGAATATGAACCAAAAGTGTATGTGTTTTGTCAAACTTCAGGTAGTGTTTTCAGTCCTTGGGTGGACATCAGAACCATGGAAGCTTCTCCAGCTGGCCTGTCTAACATCACAGTGGAGCAGAGAGAGCAAGGCAGGGCCTTGCTGCTGAGCTGGGATCAACCACATGCACCAAATGGAGTCATCACGGTACATGCAATGCACATGACATCACTGCATACTAGTGTCATAGTCCAGACCACCTAACCCGATATCAAGTCGGGACCAAGACCTCAAATAAAAGAAATAAATTATAAAATTTTATTTTTTTTAATAAAAGTTAAATATTGCTACTTTAAGTTTGCTTTTGAATGAATATATCAGCTTTTATAAATCTTCAAAGCTACATAACAAAGAAATCAGACATTCAGTGGCCTAACTGCACATATTTCAACAATAAAATGACACAACTGTTAAATTAGAAGCAGTTTCATCACATGCCAAGCCTTAAAAAAACTGCAGTGGCAAAACACTTCATAAGTCCGAACCAAGACCAAGGATAACCATATAGGTGCACAGTGGTTCCAGTAAAGTAGTAGATATACCACTTAAAAATGTTACATAAATGGATATTAGTTACATGTATGTTGATTTAAGTAGGCAAATTTTATAACTGATGATATGACAGACATCTTCTCCCACGCCCAGACAATCACTTCTCAATTTCTTGGATGTGTTTGAGTGAAATGGGGTGGGCAGCAGTAACAAAAAAATTATTTAGCAATGAGTCACATTATCACTTGGATTTGAACCAGTACATTCTACATCCAATAAAAAACAAGGATGTTGACAAATAAACTGGACAATATTCTGGCAATTTAGTGACATTTCCACAGTTGTCGTCTTTACTGGTCTTGAAATAAAATCCCGAGTCCTCAATGTTCAAGACCGAGACAAGACCAAGAGCAAACACGGTCGAGTCCGAGATGAGATCGAGACCATCAAAAAGTGGTCTTGAGATCAGTCTCAAGACCAAGACCGTCTCGAGTACTACAACACTACTGCACACACACCAAATGGTACAAAGAGCATAGTATTAACATCAAACACTATAGACACGCTGACACTGATATAGTTCATTTCCACAACTAATTAATTATCTGCTTTTACTCCGTGTATGGTTTAATCATCACTACAGATGCTGTTATTCACCTACAAGAGTATCTTTTGTTTGTGTGCGGCATAAACGTATCCCCACAAACTTGTTTCTCTTCTTGTTCTAATGTGCTCAGACCTGCCTCTGACTGTTCTCTGTGCTGTTCCCCTTGTGTTTTCATGCTCTTTTACTGCCGTCTTGTTTCTCTCCCCTTCCTCCCAGATGTATAACTTGTACAGCGAGGGGAATTTAGAGTTCAGCGGGTTATCACGCAGTTTTCTGTTTCGTCGTTTGGAGCCATGGACCGTTTATTCTCTGGCACTTGAAGCTTGTACCTCAGCAGGCTGCACACGCAGCCCTCCTCAGCACGTCGCCACAGCAGCAGCGCCACCTGCTTCGCAGCTTCCCCCCCGGCTTCTTTTCATCGGCCCTGACCATGTGTCGCTGACTTGGAGCCCTCCCTCCCAACCCAATGGACCAATTGGAGAGTATTCCTTACATGGGAGAAGCCTGGAGGAGAAAGGGAGGTTACGAAGTAATGAAGAGGAAGCTGAAGAAGGAAAAGTAGGTGAAATTAAAGACACCTTTTGTTTATATATATATATATTGATTCAGTTTGTCTAAGGATTTTAAAATGAGCCTGAATGAATATTCAATATTCTGTCAATCAAGCTTTGGTTATATTTTTACACAGTTTATTTTAAATAGTCTAAAAATAAAATAAATTTAAAAAGTTAACAATTAGAATGACAATAATAATAGTGCAGTCACATATTAATTTGTAGGTTTCACATGTAAACATGTTTTGTTATTTAAAAAATATATATCTTTATTATTCCATCATTTTTGTCAATATAACAGGTGCTTTTCAGAAAAACATCCCCAGAGCAAACTGAAAGTTACTCCTTCACAGTGACTGGTTTGCGTCCCTGGACTCAGTATGAGTTCAGTGTCTGTGCTCACAACCCAGCTGGACAAACCTGCAGCCCCTGGGAAACCGTAACAACCAGACAAGCCCCCCCTCGTGGACTAGCATCTCCAACTGTGACGCACATTCGAGGTCAGCCCAGTGAAGTGCTAGTGTCCTGGGCTCCTCCGTTAGAGCCTAATGGGGTTTTACAGTCCTACAGGATTCAAAGGAACAACATCAGTTTTTCGTTCAGTTTTGACCCGACAGTCCTCGCCTACACAGATGAAGACCTGCAGCCATTTTCAACATATGGGTATTGTTTTTTTTTTTTTAAATTCCTGGATTTATTTATTATTTATTGAAGCGCTCACAAGACAAAACTGGATTCTGTTTTTTTTTCTTGTAGTTACTCAGTGATAGCCTGCACATCTGAGGGGTGCATCATCAGTCCTCAAACAAACATCACAACACTTGAGGCCCCACCTGCGACAGTGGAAGCTCCCACAGTGAACAACATAACATCCAGTTGTATTAACATTTCATGGAGTAAACCACTGATGCAGAATGGAGAAGTGACAGAATATGTGTTGAAACTCAACAACAAAGAGGCTTATCGAGGGAGAGGGCTGAGAGTTGTGTTGTCGGATCTGCAGCCGCATACGTCCTATCAGCTGGTGCTGATAGCTTGTACTCGAGGCGGCTGCACGACCAGCATCACAGTGACTGCAAACACCGAGGAGGCTCCTCCAACTGACCTGGACCCTCCAGCTCTGAAGGTGTTGGCTTCATCTTTGACATGAAAATTACAACATTTACTGCTAAAATATGAACATTTTTGCCATTAGATTTGTATTTTATAGTAAAATAGTTAAAATGTGTATATGTTCCTTATGTTTCCATCCTTTAAATATGTTTCATAAAGTCATTGCAAATCATGCATTTGATATTAGCTTTATCTTTTCATCTAAAGGTTACTGGCCCAGAGTCAGTGGAGATTAGCTGGAGACCACCAAAACACCCCAATGGCATCATCACTGGGTATGAGCTCCGCAGAGATGGTGGACTTATTTACTTTGGCACAAAGACCCATTACCACGACTTCACCCTTCTGCCAAGCATGGAATACAGCTACGTCGTCATCGCCAACAACAGCCGAGGGGCTGTGCACAGCCAGGTGGCCACAGCAAAGACCCACCCATCAGCTCCTTCTGGTGTGGGTCTCCCATCACTGAAGCCAGTGGAGGCAGGCCAGGTGGATCATTCATTTGGATTCAAACTGACATTGAAAAGTTGTTGCACAAGTTTCAGTTTGTCATTTTTTTCTGACCAGGTGAAAGTGGAGTGGCAGACCCCGGCCCGACCTAATGGAGACATCGTGGGATACACTGTTTATCTAAGGGATCCAGTCCTGCTTAGCATCAACAGCACCGCACTAACTCCAGAAGACAGGGCGTTTTCTTACAGACAAACCACTCTGCACGGGCTGGCTCCTTACCACAGGTTAGTCAGAAATGAGCTTCAGTGTGACACAACTAAATATGAATAAAATAAATAAAATAAAAGTGCCATGAGATTACTTCTGTTGTGACTTGGTGCTGTCTACTGTAAATAAACTGAACTGAATTGAAACTGAATTGAAAATGTCTTTTTATACCAAGATTCTTGTGTGACAAGAAAAAATAAATAAAAACAAGGACACCCAAAGGAATATCTTAACCGGGTGATTATATTTGAACAAGCAAACATTGTGGTTTGACACACACTGTACTGTATAGAAAGATTTGGGTCTTTTTAATTCAGTAAATACGTCAGTGAGATTGTCTCTTGTCCTCAGTAATTTTTTGCTACAATACTGCCAAAACAGCAACTCTAAGGTAACCATTTCTAAAAATAAATAAATAAAAAATGGAAAGTAATAGTAAAGTAGTAAAGATATAAATAAGAAATATTCCACATGTTCCTCTGTCACACTCTAAGAAAACAATTTACACATCTGAAGCCCTCATAAATAGAATTTAGGATTTGAGACTTTTTAAATGACAATACATAAACTATAACATTTTACAGCTGATGCAGCATATTAATTTTGGCTTGTGGGAGGTGTCGTTGTTCTCCACATTTGTTTAGATTGGTGGAAAGTGTCAGTATAACAATTCTGTGAATCCCTACAGAGCATTGCAACTAAATGAGCAATGGTTTATGTTATGGCCGATGGATACTCTAAATGATTTTAGCACCTCTACTCCTGTTAAAGATGAAGATTCAAAGAGGATCAAATGTTTGTTTTTACATGTTTTACACGTTTTATATTTACATATTTATGAACGTCAACATGTTCGCTTCCCCGTACCTTTTTTAACTACTCTATATAGAAAGTTCCCTTATATGAGAATAAAGGTGGGCATCTCATTCTCACGTGTTACAGTGTAATAAAGAAAAACGTATGAAAGACTGCAGGGGGAAAAAAAAGTAAAATATCGAAATAACACAAAAATACAGATAAAATGTTTTTGTTCTTGTTTTTTAAGTCAAAATATGAAAACATCAGGTCTGTCCTGTGTTTTTACTGCAGGAACAGGTTTACCTGTTCTCTCTAAAATAATCAAATAGGCTTCAGACAGAAATCACAATGTAATCTAAAATGTGTACATCTCATGAGTGTGGCAGCATGTGCACGAGGTGATAAGATTCAGATACTTAAAGTTAATTTACGTTATCATCTGAAGATCACCAGCTCTCTGTCTAATGACCTTCTGTTCTTTCAACATTTGACCATTCTCCGTTTCTCTTCATTTGTCCCTTCTTTTCTGGCAGTCATCATTTAGTTTCCTTCTACAAACTCACAGTAACCTTGTGATGCTTGAGTGTTTTTCAAACACACAATAAATACACTTTACATTTTAGCCTGTTCTGTGACTGTCCCTCTGCGTGTGTTATTCGTTGCTATGTTTATCAAATGTTCTTTGAAGATGCTGTAAAAATGTTTAAGCTTTGAGTGAATCGGATACAAGAATTGGAGGACAATGCATGTTTTTTTTTTTTTTTACATGTAACAGGTTTATTCAGTGTTGCCAGATAGAGTCGAGGTTTTCCAGCCCAAAAATCTGTTAAAAACCGCCACATCACACAAAAACCCACCCAGTCAGTGTATCGTTATACTTTGTAGTTTATTTACTGTTTGAACATGAACACACATCAGTAAAAGCCAAGGTAATTTAACATGTGGCAACAATCCAACAAAAATCTTCCCAGTGTTCTCAGCGAAATCAGAATGAAAACCACCAAAGTGGCAGTAAACCACCCAGTCTAGCAGCACTGGTTTAAATCTCTGATGTGTTGGGGTGGAAAAAGAGCTTTAACTCTGAATTATCAGAAATAGTCTATTAGTTTTACATTTTCAAAAATGTTCATGTTAAAAAACATTTTACACCCATGTTTATAAATGTGCATTTATAATGTGTGTGTGTAGATATGAAGTGCGAGTGGAGGCTTGCACATCGCTGGGCTGCGCGGCCAGCGACTGGTCCTCAGTTCTCACGCTGGAGGCTCCACCTGCTGGGCAGCCGGCACCACTTTTAGACCTCCAACCTGATGAGCAGACAGGCCTGCAGACAATGTTTCTACTCACCTGGTCCCCTCCAGTTCAGCTAAACGGCAGAATTCTGCACTATGAAGTTCATCGCAAGATGGACTTCAACGCTGACACCAACAACACTGAAGTTGTCTACAGAAATGTCTCTACTTCATACAAAGACGGCAGACTCCAGCCCTACACTGTGTACCAGTACCAGGTAACATGATAATCATTTTGTTACGTGTAAGCATGTGCAATAGAATATAAACCAGTTTAACCTACAGTTTAAAAAAACAATTATTGCTTTAAAAACAAAAAGAAAGTTTGAGAGTTTTGACTTTTTCAGATGTTTTATTTTTCAATTTTACATGTTTCAATCAGTGTCTTTGAGAGCCAGATGAGATTTTGCAGGATGTAAGACAAAAAAAAAGGAATCCCCAACTGTTAAAATATAATACAAATATTGAAAAAATCTTTTTTTTTTTTTTTTTTTTTTTTTATTTTAATTATTTAAAAATTTTAAATTCTCACTCAAGCTGAAATATTCTTATACTTGACACATAAAGAGAAGTAAATGTACGAACAACGAGCTTCTTTTGCAGACAAGTCTTTTATTGTTGACACATGAAGTGCAAGTGTTATTTCACAACCAGATGCGTTTTAAACATCTGGTCTCGCATTCAGACAAACACATTAAAGCAGCATCGATACGCACCAACCCTCACAGAAACTTCAACACACACATACTGTAAGTAATCAGACAGGTGTTAAATGGAGCCGTCCATATTTATGTCGTTGCGCTCGTGCATCCGTACGCTAATTGACAGGTTAGCCCTTTGGAAGCAACAATAACATTAGCATTCCTGTCTGTCAGACGTACGAGCGGAGGCCAGAGAACGGATGTAATTGATTGAGTTTGCCTGATTGTGGTGCTGTCTTTATTTACGAGAGTTCTAATTTATGACATGAGGAGGGAGGGAAGGAGGAGCTTTGGGAGATGACGAGCGGGCAACAGAGCCATTAATCACTGGGCCCTCTGAGCACCCCACTTCCTGATTACCAGCCAGCCAATCGAATTAACTGTTAGCCTCCTTGGTAACAGAGCTTGTATTGGAAAGACCTTTTAATGGTGACCGCTACACGTCCCTGGAGGATTTGCTAGTGGGGGATAGGGGGTTTGTGGACAAGTTAGTGATATGTGTGCGTGAGTGAACACAGGCACATGGCCGTACTGTTTGTTTGAGAGTGACAATATGTTTTTCAAAGCACAAGAGCAAAATGGTCTATATCTTTGGATTTTTTTTTTAACCAGGAACTTGTTTCAAACCACTTTATTACAGTTTCTAGTCACTGACTGATGTTTCATCAGCCTATTTAACCTCTTACCTCCCCACTGCTACTGCTGTTTTTATCTGCCAGTTAATCTGTCTGTGTTTATATCTGAACATCCTACTTTCTCACCATGTGTCAAGCGCACACAAGGACGACTCGGTTCAGTTTAGCACACCACAGTACGTAGAGAGAAATCATTTTAGGCTAATTACACTGGGTCATAAGCTCGTATTGACAGCTTTATGCGTGCTTTTAATTACTGCCCACTTTCACACAACTTAGCCCCTTCACCTCAAGTAGATGCTCCCGCCAAGTTACTGTGTTGGCCTATCAGAGCCCTAAAATCCAGTCCGCAGTTCAGCCGTCCAATAAAAAGGCTTGAATTCTGTCTGGAAGTACACCGAATTCGTTTGTTGCCATGGCGGCTCTTTTGCTGCTGTGGCAGCTAACGGGATATATTTTTATTTTGTGTCTAACAAGCCAAATCATGGCCCAATAAGAAGCAAGAAGACAAGAGTGGAGAGAGGGCAATAAAAAGTTTGTGGATGATATATGAACGAAGGCACAAGTTCTACCTTTTAGCACTGGATCAAGGGCAAGGTGATCTGCGCCGACTTTAAATTCGAACATTTATTTTCTATTCTATGTGGCAGAAACTTTTTAATCTCACTCAAAGTCTTACATCATGTTGGGGTCTTAACTTTGTTGCTATGGTGGGGAAGAACATGATTGTTGCTGGGTAGAAATATTTTACTGTTCAACTTTTATGCAGCTAGAGAAGAAAGAAAAATCTAAACTTTTTCATGCAACAAGTTATGTCTGGAGCTGCAAGTATGATTTCAGCTGTTTCTCTTGTCTAAAGTCGTTTAAATAATCATCTTTATTGTTGTTGTGATGATGGAAGTGATACGTCATTATGCGTTTTGGCTTCTGCCTGACCATAAAACAAACAGAATTAAAGTCAGCGTCACCATGGAAGCAGAGACACAAATAAACAGACATATAAAAATACAAACATTGTTTACCCATTTATTTCTGAAATTAGATTAATTTGGTGTAATAATTATGCTAAAAGTGCTGCATTATTTTTCTCTGATTTCTAAGCATTATGACTTCAAAAAATACGTATTGCTGTTTATTTAATTTAAAAAGCAACATTTATTTGAGTTCACCTGTCTTTTTTTAGTTGACAAAGGGCTTATAAACACATACTTAACACAATATTAAAAAATATATATTTATTTACTAACTTCTTCAACAATAATTTATTACTAAAGTACCCAGTTGTTAAAACAAATATAATAAAATCAATATAAGACTGAGGTGAAAGTTTATAATGTCAGTGGAGTTCATTTGTTTCTCAAAATTAAATCTTCTCCAAGTATAATCAGTTTTATTCAGGACCTTTTTCCCGAACATTTAGACTTGGGTACATTTTTTTTTCTAATTTTATCTCTAAACTTCACCACATCAGGTTTAAAAACCAGATAAGGGAATTGTTCAGTTTTGATTTAAGAATTTAATAAGAATTTCCTATGAACTGCTTGAAAATTAGAATAATTTTTGTTCTTTCATTTTCTCAGGTTAAATTTTTTTAATAAGCAGTTTTATGTCCAGCTGTCAAGTCAAGTCCAATCAAATGTATTTATAAAGCACATTTAAAACAGCAGCTGTTACCAAAGTGCTCATGTGCTTAATATGTGACCATTGTGCTTAATGAATGTTAAATTCTGATATTGCATTTTGTAAATTTGATTAAAAATAAGACCAAGTTGTGGATTGTCATAGAATATAAACAAAAACAAAAGACCTGTGCATGTAAACATGCAACTGTGCATGTAAACATAGATGTTTACTTCGCAATTCAAAGCCCTGATGATACTTAAGAACTGCAGGGTCAGACATTTTGATAGAAAAAAATATATATATATCCATGTTAGACTAAATAAACAGCTTCATATGTGTTTACCTCAACACATGAACAGAGTTACACTTGATTTAGAGAACAACAAGCGATATGTTGATGTCCTCTTTCCCTGGGGGATTTAAATTTCGAATGTTTCTAGTTTCCAAAATGAGTTTTTCTGGACTAGAATTGAACAGGTAATGCAAGTAAACCCTAATGTTTATGGTGCAAGATACAGGTAGTCCTCGGTTTACGTCCGAGTTCCGTTATAACGGCCCGGCCGGATACCGATTTAAACTTAAACTGAAACTGCTCGCACGTGGCGGCCGTAAACGCAAATTTTAAACTTAAACCGAAACTGAAAGCACATGGCGGCCCTAACGTCTTTTTAAACACGTTTTTTTCAATGTAAAACAACAACAGCGTACTTAGAACGCCGTTTTAATGTGTTTCCA
>JARVGQ010000759.1:17235961-17247389 GCA_031762355.1 Hypsolebias martinsi | reverse complement strand
TTCTATCGCCCACCGCTCGGTCCCCGTACGGGCTACGAGGACGCGGAGCAGTTAGCTAACAAAATACCCTCAAAAAAATTGAAAAAAACATAAACAGCCTGTACTTAGAACGCCGTTTTAATGTGATTCCAAGCAGTTAGCTAACAGAATACCCTAAAAAAAAAAACGAAAAAAAAAAAAATGCTGCATAAAAGGCAACGTAAGGTGTGATGACGTCACTGGGGTGGCGAAACGTAAATGCGAAATACCGTAAACTGAGCCGGTCGTAAACCGAGGACAACCTGTATTCAATTGGGTATGAGTTACACTGTGTATAAGCATAAAATTTATATTAAATATTAAACAATTTTTATTATGCTTGTTGAATTCCTTTTAGTTTTGTAAAACTTTGCCTGTGTCTGTCCATCTGTTTATCTTATCTAATTCCTTATTACCTTTTAAGTTAAATAGGGCACAAGTTTTCTCCTTAGTTATTATAAATTTGGCTTTGATTTGTTTTAAATTACCTGCACTTCAGAACTTAAGACATCTCAGACTGTGAATATGTAACATTGAAACTACAGTATTGTATAGTATAAACTACTTTTTGATGCATGTATTCTATTACCAGCATCTTATCCTGAAGCCTGCTGAAGAGATGTACGCCTGCTGCTGCTCCCTCACTGGACCAGTTGGTCTTTGTGCATAGAGTGAAATACAAATGTCCCATAATAGAGCTAAATCTGGGCCACATGTTAGAGTCAGAAAAGACAATCAAACAAATGGAATACAATATTAGGTTAAAATATCAGCTCCCATGTAAAAAAAAAAGACAAAAGTCAAATTGATGAACAGTCACATATGATTCTGTTTTCTTCTATGAATCAGTTTAAGTTTGGTTGAGTTGAGATATGTTTTTAAAAGTCTGTGTTTACATCAACTAAGACGGTTCACTCAGTCTGAAACACACAGCACAGTTTCAGTGCATGTTTGCAGCATGTTTAAGGAATCTGAGGTCCACTTTGACGTGTGCCACAAGATAACAGGACATGTTTTCTTCTGCTTCCTCTCCGTGCATCTTGTCGACCCTTCGTCCTGCTTTCCTTCCCCCAATCTCTCGTCTCTCCATCTTCTCTTCTTCTTTTGCCTCTCCCATCTCAGTCCATCTGTGCTGTCACTTAGATCAATCAGTCTGATTGATTACAGCCTAATTGACTATTATTGAGGTTAATTCAACTCTTAACACACGTGCACACACGCTCGTGCACACACCAAACTTGCAGTCATTGTCACAAACAACAAACCACGCACACAGACATGCACTTTCAACTCTAAAGCTCAAACCCATCCATCTGCCTTCTGCACTGCTTCTGACAGGCTACAGATGACTTACACATGCAAATCTCCACCCTGACTGACCCTGTGCTGTGTACACCTTCTAATTATACCCAACACAAGCACACAAATAAGATTACCATGTGTGTGTGAGTGTGAACAACTCCTTGATGAAGGTGAAAAGTAATTGTCATGCAGATATGTTAGTATTGGGTTGCATGGTGAAAAGGTTCTGCTCTCAGTGCTGCTGATGGTAGTTTTGATGGATGGTCCGATGAATTGACTCACTCTTCTGTTGGTCTGCTGGATATTGTTTAATTAAGAGAAGCCTTCGGCGGTAAGAGTTCATAAAATGTGTTCACAGTGAAAAAAAGAGAGAAAAGGTTGAATCTTCCGGCTTTTTTTATATATTTATTTATCTGAATGAAATTTGATCGTGTTCTTGACTGAATTCACCTGCGTTGTGACCAACAGGTGCGGGCAGTGAATTCAGCTGGTTATTCTGCCAGTCCATGGGTCAGTGGGAGAACTGGACCCGCACCACCTGAAGGTGTCGACCCACCTGTTTTTCTGCAGGTTTCAGCAACATCAGCTGTGGTGGAGATTCATCCTCCAGCCCGGCCAAATGGGATTGTTAGTCTCTACAGAGTGTTCTCACTGGACCACAACAACCAGACTCTGGTAAAACTGATGCAACATGTACATAATAATAACTTTGAATACATTCATCTTTACCTGCTTCTTCCTGTTTGGGTCATGGGGTCATTGTTTTCCAGCCATCACTGTGTGATAAGTGGGGACACTCTGGACAGGTCTCCATTCCATCACAGGGACACATAAAGACAAACGAGACAAACAACCATTCTCTCTCTCACTCACACCTTGGGACATTTTAGAGTAACCAATCAGCCCAACATGCATGTTTTTGGTCTGTGGGAGGAAACCGTAGTACCTGGAGAAAACCCACACATGCACGGAGAGAACATGCAAACTCCACTCAGAAAGGAAGATCCCCATCCAAGATTTAATCCAGTGACCATCACACTGAGATGCAATAGCTCTACCAACTGATTCACTGTCCCGCCCACTTTTAGTACATTTACTATTGAAAGTTTGTCTTTTTCTTTAAATGTTCCTTTGTTCTCTCGAATGTCCCGCAACTTGATGACTACAGGTCGGACATTTCTCAACCCGTGTTTTGTTTTTCCTGTAGCTCTCTGAGGGAACATCCCTTCAGCAGACCCTCCATGGTTTGCGCCCTTACTCTCAGTACTGGGTAGGAGTTGAGGCTTGCACATGTTATCAGGTAAAAAAAAAAAGGCTAAATGTTAGTCAGGAAAGTTATTGTGTTGGTTGTGCAGTTAGGGTTATTAGTTGTTCATAAAGAGTTTGAGCTCATTTCTTGGTTGAGTGTAAAGTGAATACAGTAGTCCCTCGTTTATCACGGGGGATCCGTACCCTGAAGCCCCGTGATAAGTGAAAAACGGTGAAGTAGGAATAGTAGTACAAGTAGTAAGTAGTAATTTATTTTATTATTTATATATGTAGATGTATGTATTAAGGTGTTTTAAACCCTTCCCTCACTCTTGCAATATTCTAACAATGTTTCTAAACTCTAAACGCTCTCAAAGAGAACAGAATGTCATGATTTCAGCTCCCTGCCTCTGCTGCTCTCAGTCACCTGCAAGCGCTCTTGGCCACACCCATTTCTCTGCTCTGCATGGAGAACAGCTGATCAGCTGCAGCAGAAAGCTTATCCTCTAGTGTGGGCTGCACAAAGGTGCAGCAGGGGCTAAATCATTTAAAATAATTTATTTTAAATTAAAATCCCATGCTGATTGTGCGGCTCATCCATCAATCAACCCATTGTGTGTCATGTCCAATCTTATTTTGAAAAACCGCAATAGAGCGAGTCCGCGATAAACAAACCGCTAAGCAGCGAGGGACTACTGTATTTAGTTTAATTTTTTAATCAACAATTCTCCTACTTTAATGTTTGTTTCTCCCCATAAAATATTTCACTGATTAAACCTTTAAAATTAAGCCAATATATCGCAGGATGCATTTAAAGTTCTCTAAGCTCTCTTTTGCACTTTTCCCAGTGTTGTAGCCAGGGTCCTGTCAGAAAACTCCACACCCTCGCTGCCCCCCCAGCCGACCAGCCCCCTCCTCGTCCTGTCACACTAACCTCCCGTTCTGTTCAGCTGGAATGGGACGAGCCTTTAACGCCTAACGGAGTCATTGAAAGGTGAAGAGGAATTGTGTAACGTATGCGCTGCACAAAAACACATACATAAACTATAATTTCACTTTCTTCCTGTGTCCAGTTGTGAGCTTCATCTCCGGTCGCCTTGCCCTCAACCCCCCCAGCCCATACCTGTCCCTTGTGAAGAAGGACGGACAGAAATCTGTTTCTTTGGCAAACAGCGAAGCTACAATGTTACAGGTTTGGTACTTTTTTTTTTTTTTACTTCCTTAATCCAAAAACCGTCTTATCTAAAGTTTATTTTATTACTAAATATCACCAGAAGTCTTAAACCGGCTGCCAGTCTATGAGTGTGAAATTTAAACTAACAAGTCTGTTAACCTTAGCCAGAGTAGAACAACGAACATTATGCTCTTTTGTAACAAAACATCTTTATACTGTGCAGGTCTCCAGCCGTACTCTAATTATGAGCTGAGAGCTGCCTGCTTCAATAACATGGGCAGCACTGCCTCCAACTGGACAACCGTCAGAACGCTCAGCGAAGGTAACAAAGCTCTTCAGTCTACTCTCTCAGCTAACCCAAGTACAGAAAGAATTCACACAAACTATCTGATCTCTCCCTTCAGCCCCTCAGTACGTGTCTCCCTTCCTAGTGGACAGTAACCTGACAGTTATTTGGCTGGACTGGACTGGGACATTTTCCATCAACGGCTACCTGAAAGAGTTCACGGTGACAGAGAGCCAGCTGAGGGTGTATACTGGCTTCTACAGCTATCTTCATATTCCACGCACCTCCCAAAAAAGTGAGAGCACAACAAACTCATGCATTACGTTGCAGTGAACACAAGAGGTTTTTACATTTGATATGTATCAGATTTAACCAGTGGTGTAGTCTACGTTTTTGCACTGGGTATACTGTGCTTAGAAACCAAAGTACATTGGTTAGTACAATGCAATCGTCAATTTATTTAGATTTTTAAGCGTATTGAACATTTCAAAATTTCTCTGATGCTTATATTTGAATATGACAAACTTTGTACAACAGTTGGCTTTGTATTAAAAACGTTTTACAGAATTTATAAAACAGTATCAAAGCAAAACATGTTCAAGTATTACCGGTAAGTAGTAATTACAGAAATATTAGTTATACAGAAAACAAGTTGGACCAACTCAGTGTGTCATGTATTATTGCCAATTCTACATGACACAGGCTTGTATCATTGGGCACTTTTAAGAGGGTATGCTTAAAATCCCAAGCTTTTCTTGTGGGTACTGTATACTCGCGTGTCACAGACTACACTGGACTTAACCACAGACGTACACAACTGAGAAGGCTGTTAACTCCAAACTGTCCACTGATGAACACAACTATATAAACATTAATTTATGTACAGTTCCGATTGAAACTTTAATGTTTCTTGGTACAGTTTGCGTGTCAAATCTTATGCATCTTTACAGATAAGTGATCAAATATTGGTTATATTAATGTGTTAGGTAGACAAAGACATGGATCAAACACCACAGATATTATGTCATATTTGTGTTACATTAGTTAGTTTGAAACGTATATTTTTGGCTATGAGATTGGGTCAAAACCACTGGTAGTTACCATGAAGGCTTTAAGTATACAGTAATCTCGTTTAGAGAGTTTGAGTGAAGATGTAACACTATTTTTTTAAGACAGTAAGTACATTGTTTTTTATTTGCTTTTGATTGTGAGACCATGATATACTCTAAAATAGTAGATAAATTGTTACATAGTGTAAAAGTTTTATGTATCTCTGTTGTTTTTATAGATTCAACTACAGTATAGTAATGTGTCCTGATGACAGACTATTAGGAGCAAAGTGCCTAAAGTATAAAGCATGTGGTTCTGTGCTGAGTTGTCTGGTGTGTGTTCACACAACACTGGTCCATTCCATGAGTTCAGGAGCTTTGTTATGCCTCATTGATTCAAAACTCTGAATTAAGTTGTTTAACAAACAAACACAAAATCCCTCTGGAAACTGTTAGTTATAAAAATGAATATGAGTGGAAAAAACAGGCGCAGTTCAAAGAAAGACTTTCAGAAACCCTGAATAAACTTTGATCAAGACCACTTCAAAACATGACAAGAAAGTCTGGCTTCTTGGAAGCATTGTATAAAGAAATACTGAGATATTTTTTTGAAGGTTGCTGTAAATCAGAGTTTAATTTCTACCTTTAAAAAAAGACCCAAATCATGCTAACTTACAATGTTTTCTCTCTTTCTTTGTTTTTGTAGTTCTGTCCTTTCAGGTGACTTGTACCACAGACAGCGGCACTGCCAGCACTCCCACTATCAGATACAGCCCAGCCACTGGTCTCGGTTACAATAACTCATACTTCAAACTATTAATTGATTTAAAATAAAAGGAACACACCAAAAACTAACATGGCTTAACTTGTTTATTTCCCTTTTTTCATGCAGGTCCTCTTGAGCCTGTTGATAATGATAAACAGGGGGTCAGCATGTCAGCCAGCCCTGTTTACTCCGAACTGTGGTTCATCTTGCTGTTTGCCTTGCTGGGTCTATTTCTGCTCGCCATACTGATAGGCTTGGTGCTAAAAAGGTATTTTGTTATAAATAGTTTACTTAATTTACTTATTTTAATTGTTATGTGCTGTGTGATAGCTAACTACATAAATACAGACAACCTAGCATCAATTATACATTAATAACAACATATAATTTAAAAAACACATTTTCCCTTTCTTAGAGCTTTGAGGAAGAATCCATCAGCCAGAGAGCGCCCTCCTCTGGTCATGCTTCAGAAGACCAGAAAATCTGGAGGAGAGATGTGCACGGTGAGCGCAGCAGCAGCTCAGAATAACAGGAGGTGCTTGAAAGGAAAGACTGAGCTGCAGTTAGGGAGAGGACAAGGAAAGAAGCTGAAAAGTTAATGAGAGGCAGAATATCCTGTAAATAAGAAGTCCTGTGACACTGATGCTCACCGTTTAAACAAAACGCTGGCACTAATTGTTTGATTTGTTTAGTTACAGCACTCTAAGTCAAACTCTCACAGAAGGTTTGTCTTACATATTTGTGTACCCTTGCTACTCCGCAGTCCGTTTATCATGGATTCGCTCAATCGCAGTTTTTCAAAATAAGATTGGACATGACACACAATTGGTTGAATGATGTATGAGCCGCTCGATCGGCATGGATTTTTTATTTAAAATAAATTATTTTAAATTATTTAGCGCCTGCTGCTCCTTTGTGCAGCCCAGAGCTGCAGAAAAAGCTTCCTGCTGCCTCTGTGCAGCCCTTACTGCTGCAGGATAAACTTCCTGCTGCAGCTGAACAGCTCATCAGCTGACCTGCTTGCAGAGCTGAGAAGTGGACATGGCAGAGAGCGCTTGCAGGTGGCTGAGAGCAGCGCAGGCACAGAGAGGGAAATCATGACTAGGTCTGTCGCGATAAACAATAAATTAATTGCATGGTAAATGAAAATTATCAACCTCATTTTCATTTTTCAGCTTTATCATTTCTTCATGTCGCTCTCTTTCTACTGAAGACACAGCTCAACTGCGGTGCTCTTCACTGACCCCTCTCTTTCTCTTTAAAATCAATTTTATCCATTCAAAATTGCATTTTTAGATTGTTAAAAGCAGCAAAGATGAGAAGCTAAGCTACGAGCTAAGCTAACTGGCAGACCTCTGGAACAATACTCCATCTTGTCGAGCTCCAAAATTCACAGTTGAAGCCAGTGCCTTCTTGTAAGAAGTTGTTTTTCTCTGCAAAAAGAAGCTGAGAACTTGTTTACAATTTTTTTTATTAAAAGCTTTGTGTGAAAAATGCTATGCTAAAGAGCTCAAATCACTGAGTGTCCGCCATGTCAGCCCATGTCACATCAAGAGCCCTCCCTCCCATTTTTCTTAAAGAGACAAGATGCTCAACTATCCATCTTTCGGTTTGAACTGTCTTATACTGCCATCCGGTGGTCATAAAAAATTACTACACTCAAAACAAATAATTTCTTTTTAAAAATTTACAATTACTAATTACTGTTAAATTTCAAACAATATTATTGTTTATCGCAATAATTTTTGAGACAATTAACCGCCCAGCAAAATTTGTTATTGTGACGGGCCTAATCATGATGTTCTGTGCTCTTTTAGAGTGTTTAGAGTTTAAAAATATTGTTTAGAATATTCTAAAAAAGTTACGTCTGGTCCTCTGGACATTCAAAAAACTAAACAAAACAACAAAATTGTAGAAACAGCCAAAACCAGCAGCTCACATGATGATGGTTTTGGCTGTTAGCAGCAAACTGGTTGATCCACTATGAGAAGGTGTTATGTATAAGACTGAGCTGAATACAGCTCCTCAGACTGAAGAAGTCTTTCGGATGAAAGACGAAATGTTTCTACAATTTTTTTTTTTTTTTTTTTTTTTTTTTTAATGTCCAGAGGACCAGACTTGACTTTTTTAGATTTTTCTACTTGGATTATTGAGCATGCATCAAGATGTTTAGAATATTGCAAGAGTGTGGGAAGGGTTTAAAATGCCTTAATATCTATACAAAATAAACTACTACTTACTACTTGTACTACTTTTAAGTACAAGAATTTAAGTACAAGTATTTAAGTACAAGTACTGCTATTCCTACATCACAGTTTTTCACTTATCGTGGGGCTTCAGGGTACAGATCCCCTGCAATATATGAGGAACTACTGTACTTGTTAGTTGTAATTCAAGCAATAAATCTCAAGCTTGACAACAAGAACTTGTCATAATACCTCTTAATGCTGTCAATGTAATGGCTGTGTTATTTTTAATCCACGGTTATCCACTTACTTTATGTTTGTATGTCTGATTCTGATCCAACTTACTCCCACGCTATTTGTTCCTTCCATTCTGTTTCTCTCAGAGGCCCTGTCCTGAGCTGTGCTCTAAACATCTCTCCAGCTCTGTGCTCCTCCTTGATCATCCCACAGTAAGATCATCTTCTGTCTTCTTTTCTGTCAAACCCTTAAATGTTTGTTTTGCTGTCCCCCCCTGCAGTTTGACACTCTAGCAGACTGTGTTGAGATCAGCAACGTTATACTTAAAAGCTACACTGTGTACACAGAGGTATGGGATTGTGGATTTTTGTGGGTTGCCCTGCTGTGCATGTCACCTGTGTTTGCATCTGCATGCTTTGTTTGCATGTGTATATGTTACACTTTCCCTTGAAAACAATTTTTGGTTTGTTGTATAAACTTTAAGATTTACTTTATTTAACTTTAAATAACAAGAATGAAAGAGTGATTCATAATTATTTCTAACTTCCCCCTGCAGCCTAAGGTTAATCTTTGCAGAGGCTCTGATGCATCTTTGAAATAGCACAGAGTATAACAACACTTCATTATCCTTCTGACAACATTTGTCTTTATTCTAACCTTGTTCATCGTAATGAGTTTAGTTTAGTGTTTACATGGAACATGGAGTTTTCATGGTAACACTTGGCAGTCATTGAATTTGAATATATTTGTGCAAAATGATTTTAAACATCTGCTAATTCTTTATCTAAAATCGTTCTTCACAGGGTCTGACAGACACAAAGATTGTTGGCAGCAGCTCCCACTTCAACCCCACGTCTGTCCTGCGGTCTCCCAGTCCCACAGATCTCAATCAGGCCTACTCCCAGTCTTCCCTGCACCGCAGCGTCAGCCAGCTGATTGACAGGAAGTCACTAATGATGGAGGAAGGATGCTGGGACAACCCAATGGGACATGATTCTGGACTGGTGAGGATGAGGCTATGTTATTTGTTAAACTGTTATGGTCAATGGTTACTCTTATAGTTCCTCAGAATCATCAGAACATTGATTTGCTTGGGGTTTAACTGTAAAATCTGATGTTCTTTTGGGAGGATTTTTTTTTTTTCAACTTTTATTTAGGCAGGTTAATCCCATTGAGCCTCGAGGAGTCATTTACAAGAGAGACCTGGTTTCAACAAAGAATGACAACAATGGACAACAGCGACAACAATAGACAGTTATAAAAGAGACATACAGATTTTGTTTTTAACAAGTTAAAATAAGATGGCAAAAAAGTGGCAAAAACGGCTCGATTATAAGGCGAATGTAGAAAACTAAAAACAGGAACATGTCTGCATTGATTCTTGCCAGGATTCCAACAGATTCTTAAAGCCATTTAGAGAGGTCAAGGGAAAACACAGGAAAACACATCTGGCTTCACCAGAGGACAGGAAGAAAAAAATGCAGGTACAGGTGTGTGAGTTCTCACCTAGGATAAAACTGAGTTAAACTTTGCTAAAAAGGAAAGATTATTTTAGACATCTAAATCTAGCTTTAGACATCAAACAAACATCTACAACTGGATTTAGACACACGTGTAATAAGATTCACAAAGTAGTTATCAAAATTCAGTTTGAAGTACTTCAACAGATGGAGACAGCCATGTTATAAATTAGACATTCTTATACTGAATCATGCACAATATGTCTGCCGTCTGGTCTTAATTGCCTTCTCTAGTTGGATTAGTATCTTCCTGTCTTTGCTCACAGTCTGACTCGCACATTTTAAAACATAATCAGCTGCCCATGAGTAAAGGTATGCAATATATTTCTTTAATTTACTTTAGTTTTGTTGTATTTGTTCATTTTATCTGCTGACAGAATTCAATTTGGAGTATATACTGTATATAAAGAGTGGGAGGGTTTACTGGGTTAGAATGGAAAGTTCTAAGGGAAATATCTTAGAGTGCAAAAGCTCTGACAACCACTTAGTGCTGCCTTTAAAACATTTCAAACATTTAAAAACCATCAGCTTCCCACATGAAATACAAAGTGGTTCGGTTGTTAAAACTGTCACCGCACTGGATCAAGGCTCTTTGTTCAAAATCTCATTGAAGGCTTCACGCTGTGTTGTTTTCCTCTCCCTGTGTGGCTTTTCTTAAAGTACTTTGACTTTCTCACACAATAAAAAAAAAAATCTGTTAGTTTAATTGATTATCCTAAAGGGGCATTAACGGTAATTATTCTGGTGTTTTGTTTTAGTCACGTTATGGATGTCTAGTACAGTCTAGTATTGTGTACCTCATCTCTTTGCCACTTTAGACACCTGGGACAGACTTCAGCCTCTTGTGATCTTGAACGGGAGGACTGTGGTTCAATCTGTTGCGATAAACAATAAATCAATTAATCGCATGATAAATGAAAATTATCGACCTCATTTTCATTTATCATCTTTGTCATTTCTTCGTGTCTCTCTGTTTCTGCTGAAGACACTGGATGACAAAAACCTCAACTCCGGTGCTCTTCACTGACCACTCCCTTTCTCTTTTCTCTTTAGAATCTATTTTAACCATCCAAAATTGTGTTTTTGGCTCATTAAAAGCAGCTAAGCAGAGAAGCTAAGCTACGAGCTAAGCTAACTGGCCGACCTCGGGGGAAAAAAACTCTGTCTTGTCGAAGCTCCAAAATTCACAGTTGAAACCAGTGCCTTCGTGTAAAAAGTTTTTCTCTGCTAAAAGAAGCTGAGAACTTGTTTACTGATTTTTTTTTAATTAAAAGCTTTGTGTGAAAAAATGATATGTTAAAGAGCTCACACTGAGTGTCCACCATTTTGAGAACCAAAGACAGACAGCCCATATCTGGGCTCTTAACCCCCACCATTTGCTCCCTAAACAGGTCTCTCTTGAAAATGAAGTCTCATGGCTCAATGAGACTACCTGTATAAATAAAGCGTAAATGAAAAAATAAATAAAAATGTCACATCAAGGGGCCTCCCTCCCATTTCTTAGAGACATGTTGCTCGCTCCCCCACTATCCATCCTTCTGTTCAAACAGCCACAAAACATATTAAACATTTCTTCTTAAATTTGACATTACTAATTATTGTCAAATTTCAAACAATATTATCATTTATCGCAATAATTTCT
>JARVGQ010000759.1:17222427-17235861 GCA_031762355.1 Hypsolebias martinsi | reverse complement strand
CCTCGACTTACAGCAACTCGGACTTAAGAACGGGTGTGCGGCGCAGCGTTAACATACATTTTACATGTATTTCCTCACCTTACGGCAAAAATCCAGACTTACGAACGGGTTTGCGGCGCAGTATAATGTTCCGACTTACGTTTAAATCGAGTTACGAACGGTTTGTAGGTACGGAACCCGTTCGTAAGTTGAGCAATTTGTCACAAGCAAATTAAAATCAGGTCCAGCATGGCTGTGGGAGATATACGGTATATATTTATTCACTATTGTGTCCAATTAGTCTGGGACAGACAGGATTTTATTTTCTCTGCCTTGTTTCTTTTCTTTAAGAATAAACATTTTCACTTAGTTTTTCTAATTTACCTTAAACTAACTGAAGTCCAGTTCTTGTTTTGAAACTTAATATTCAGTTCACCAAGTTAGGTTTAGGTTTACTGTCATATGTAGATCAACACAAGACACAAGATGAGAAGAACCGTCTCAACTCACCAAAAAAGAAAACAACAAGAAATACCAAAGGATGCAACAAAAATACAAAAATCACCAAAAGTGAAAAATAAATACATCTACAGCAGCATGGTTTTATTAGCAGAGCAGTTCTAGTTGCAGAGATGTTCTGTTAGCAGCATTACCATGCTGTTAGCAGCATGGTAAATCTATTAGCAGTGTGATTCTGTTAGCAGTGCGGTTCTGTTAGCCACATGGTACTATTAACAGCATGGTTTTGTTAGCAATGTGGTTCTGTGGGCAGTGAGGTTATCTTAGCAACGTGGTCCCGTTAGCAGCATGGCACTGTTAGCAGTCTGTTTCTGTTAGTGGCATGGTCTGGTTAGCATCATGGCAGCTACTGTTAGCAGTGTGGTTCTTTTAGCAGCATGGTGCAGTTAGCAAAGTGATTCTGTTAGCAGTGAGGTTCTTGTAGCAGCATAGTACTGTTAGCAGTGTGGTTCTGTTAGCATTGAGGTTCTCTAAAGGCTCCAGCATACTCGGGTGTACTTCAGTCTGCGGAAGTCCACGTGTACCGGATTAAGACTCGAAGCGAACGCCCGCAGGGCATGTCCATGCAATTTTTAACGACCGCATATTCAGTGCCGCACAATAAACTGCCTGGCGATGGACTGTTTTGTATGTGACACCAGTGTATTAAATTCCTCTTCATCCCTGGTCTGGTATAATGGCCTTTTCTTTTGTTTTTGTCCCATTAGGCAAGTGATATCTTCCTCCTCCTCCGTTGACTCCATGACTGAAATTGTGAGAAATGAAGCAATTTGTCACAAGCAAATTAAAATCAGGTCCAGCATGGCTGTGGGAGAGTCTGGAGAGTTCCAGGTGGGCCAGTCTGATGTGTGGCTGCAGGGCCAGTGCTCCGTTTTTTTTTATTTTTTAGAACTTTTTATTAACAACATATAAACACAGAACACCGTTGCAACTTTCTGCCATCTCATTTTTTTTGTTGTTGTTGTTTGTTTTTTGGGTGACCTGTTCATTCAAAGTCAGCTTTTACCAAGGATGAGCACGGTAAACGTAGGCCTTTCGTAATAAACAATCAATTTAATCGCATGACAAATGAAAATTATTGACCTCATTTTCATTTATCGGCTTTATCGTTGCTTCTTTTCTTTTCTTCTCTCTTTGCTAAAAGCAGCTAAACTGAAAAGCCAAGCTACGAGCTAAGCTAACAGACCGACCTCGGAGGGGGAAATCTCCATCTTGTCGAAGCTCCATAATTCACCGTTGAAACCCGTGTCTTCATGTAAAACATTTTTTCTCTGCAAAAAGAAGCTGAGAACTTGTACTACTGGTCATTTTTTATTATTTTATTAAAAGCTTTGTGTGATAAATGCTATGCTAAGGAGCTCAAACCACACCACCATTTTGAGAACTGACAACAAAGAAGGAGAGACAGCCCATATTACGTCAAGGGGCCTCCCTCCCATTTTTCATATAGAGACACGCTGCTCGCTCCCTCACTATCTATCCTTCCATTTACAGTTTTATACTACCATCCGGTGGTCACAAAAAAGGTGCTAAATGCAAAATAAATTAACCAACCTTTCTTATTAAATTTGGCAGTAATTACTATTTATTGTCAAATTTCAAACAATATTATCATTTATCGCAATAATTTCTGAGACAATTAATCACCCAGCAAAATTTGTTATCGTGACTGGCGTGACTGTGGTTTAGAAAATGGGTACAAGAGCAAAACACAAAGGCAACTAATTTTTCCCACAAGTCATTTTGGTGTCACACCACTCACAATTTGGTAATCCTTTTGAAATTTGTTATAATCAGATATTTGACCTTTAAGTTGCAGATGCCCTGTGGGTTTTTGGTATCACTTTCCTGATCAAGTTTCGCTTTCAAATATAGTCAGGTTTTGAAACACTCCAATCCAGATCCAAATGTTGAACTTGAGACTTTAGACAGTTTACATGTCAGCGGGCTGACTTGTCTGTTTCTTGTCTGCGGTCACTGAGAAGGGGAATTGGAAATAACCTCCTTCCGTCCATGTTGTGAGCATAACTTGTAAAAAATATTATTATTTTTTTTTTATTTATTCATTTCATTTAAAAAACATGACAAATAAAAAAAAACTAAACACAAGATATATAAATATATATACATATACATGTACCGGTACATACATACACGTACATACCGTACAATAAAATAAAAAAAAAAAGTAAATAAAATTAAAAAATATTTGAGATACCAACTTCCATTTTGGTGTAAATGGTAAATATATAACTTATATAGCGCTTTTCTATCTTGTCAAGTTACTCAAAACTTTACAACACCATCTGTGCCCTCATTTACCCATTCATATAGCACTCTACTAGATCTTTAGAAAGAATAATCGGTGCTTTAGATCACATTCATGCACCGTTGGGACACACATCGGAGGCAGTGAGGAGTTCAGTGTCTTACCCAGGGACTTCGGCATGCGACTGCTGGTGGAGTCAAACCCCCAACTCTCCCATTGGAGGACAACTCCTCTAACCACTCAGCCACAGCTACCTCTTACTGCATCTAGGCTCAAGATATGTCCCTATTGAAAATGGGGTTGCTGCTTCAAAATCCAAGATGGTCACCACCAAATATGTATACCATATGTCAGTTGTCCACCTCAAACATTTTAGGAAATTATACCTTCTAGTTTTTACATTGCTTAAACATATAGGTTCCTTAAGTGACTGGGTCAAAAATAAGCACTTCTATTTTGGTGTGCGACTGAATATTAATTTAAGGTAGGTAAGGCCACCCCCTGACTTTGTCGCTGCATCTGGTGGTGAATAAAATTGTTCCCTCTGTTCATCAGGATCTAACTTTGTGCCGCCTTAGATAAGCAGAAAATATTTTCAGTAGTCCCGCTCTACTTTGCAGTTTGGTTTTTGCAGATTCGTTATATCGGGGGTTTTCAAAATAAGATTGGACATAACACAATTGGCTGATTTACGGATGAGCCATGGATTGTTTATTTAAAATAAATTATTTTAAATGATTTTACACCTTATTTCCTCCTCTGCCGCCACCATGTTTCTCCTGCATCAGCTTTGTGAAGGTTAACCCTTTGCTGTCCAGATGCACTGATCGACTTTTGTCTTCCAACTTAAAATTCAAAGTATGTCACATCGTCAAATCGTCATAATCACAAAATATAAAAGTGTTAAAAGTTATTTTTATTATTTTAGAACTTCTATGTTCAGTTGTTTCAGTGTAATTGATTAAGAAGCACATTTCTGCTCCATGCTGCAGAGCTGAAGAGTTAACCCTTTGATGTCCTGCTGCACTTCTCTACAATTTAAATTTAAATACTGTAACATTGATTGTTTATTTAAAATGTTACAGTATTTAAATGTTTATTGTTTATTTAAGGAGGGAGATTGGGAGTAACAGGTGATGAGTGATTGTGATTGTAGCCTGGCACATGTCATGACAAATTTTATTGTACTTGAACTGGACTTGAACTTGGACTACTGTATCCTTACTTCATGGTTTTTCACTTATCGCAGGTGGGTGTGGTCCCAAACACCTGCGATAAACGAGGGACCACTCTATACTGTACAGTATATTGTCTCCGATCTAGACAGAAAACACCATTAACGTGTTTGTTCACCAGTACAAGCTTTAGTCTGTGTAATTTGTGTTGAACTTCAGTCAAAATGTATGCAGTGAAAAAGCCTTATTGCTCATGCCATGCTTAGTGTTTGTCACAGCAAAAACATTTTTGTTTTTCAGTATGTGGAGGAAGATGAGTTTGTGGACGCCATCAAGGCCTTAAGTTCTATGAAGACAGAGCACGCCATGTTCACTGACACTCAACTCTAGGACAAGATTTCTCCACCTGTCAGGTACCACAGTCACCATGCAGAGCAGGTTTCTGAGAACAGTGAAACACAGACACTGCTTGGTGTCATCTTATTGTAGTCCACATGTGTTTCTTTGTAGAGCACAGCAGTCTTGACTTCAGTAGATGCAGAGGTTAATGTTATAATAATAATAATAATAATTTTATTTAAAAGCGCCTTTCAGGACACCCAAGGACACTACATGTTGATATGATGGTTCATATGGTACAGTCAGCTGTTATGGTGACGTGGGTGACAGAAGAACCGCAGGATATTTGCACCATTGCTTATCTGGTCATTATACTTTGTGCTTGATCAAATAGATCAATTATAAATGAATGTTTGTGGGTATTTGTGTTGAATTGTGTTGAAGAAATCACTGTCTCTGCTTGCCAACTGCTCTTAATGTACAGTACTAATTTAAAATAGTAAAAGTAGATCAACTTTAGCAGGTATAATTCCATGGTTCTCAAACCCAGTTTCATCAAACCAAACCTGTAATGTTTTACTTCCTCATCTTTTAATATCTGTGCCTAGAAAGCTTGTTACTAGCAGGACTGGAGCTCTAACTGTAAATGACACATGGCCTTCATGATAGTATTACTGAATATGTTGCCAACTTTTTGAATTAATATGAGACTGAGAATAATTAATTATTATTATATAATGTGTTGTGATTATTATATGTGCTGTAACTTAATTGTCCAGTGTGAGATTTTGTTTTACGTCATTATGGATTTACAGTTGACTGCTTTTTTGTGTTTTTTTTTTATAGTTGATGGTGACATCAGTCTTTCTGTAGTTTGTAGTAAAGTGTATTGTTGGATTATTTTTTCTGTTTACCGTGACTTTTGTTCTCCTCGGTTCCGATTAGAAACAAATATCTTTTAGCAGGAAACAGGACTGATCTTATTAGATTCCACAAATTGGGTTTAGAAACAGTATTTATTAGAGATGTTGGTATTTTGTGTAATATTGGTGGGTTGTAAAATACATACTTTGTTTATTGTTGTCTGATGTTTTGACTTTTTTTTTTTACACAGACAATATTATTTATGATTGTATTAAAACATTTTTATGTATAGATAAAGTTTTGTGCACTTATGTGGTATTATTTAAGTGTCTTAAGCATTATTTTATCTTTTTACTAGCACAAACATAAAGTTATCAACAGTGTTCCCCACCAGACTGTAATTTCCTTTCCGTTTATTTCTGACTTTTTTTTTAAGATAAAATAAATGCTGAGCAAGTAGTTTAAAAACAACAAGAGACACAGTCAGCTGTTTAAACGTTTACTCCATTATGAACTGAAATATGAGGATTTCAGTGCAACAGTCAGGTATTAAACACAAATGTACCATGATAATGTTCAAGCAAACACTTATAAAGGGGTTACAGTAACAAAAAAACAAAAAATAATAATTTAACTAGACATACATGATATATTTGCTTCATGATGGTAATATTGTGCCACGAAATGTTCAAACACGTCCAAATACACCGAAGATTAGTATAGCTTGCACAAACATTAAATCGTCTGCATATGTAGGTGTCTAGAGGAGTGAGGAGCATGCATGTGATTATAACAGCACTGTTTACACACAGCAGTAATACACTGTTATACTCCACTGATGGTTACAACACAGACGAAGCTGCTCAACGGAAACGATTCCTCACAAGGAATCCTGTTTCTCTAGATGAAATTTTACTTCAGAAATTCTAGTTTCTGCTGAGTTTTTTTCAAACCAGATGTGCCAGCAGCTGTACAGTGTCTTAGTTACCCCACATATACACACACAGCGCCAGTATCTCCATCAAAACTATGCAGCCGTAATTTAGTTTTGCGTCCCTAAAGGGGACATCGAGGCAAGTTTGAAATTAGCAAAGTGGCAGTAACAAGCGTGCCCTCGCTCAAGGACGCCAATCTGACAAGGGCACTTGGAAAGCATTCTCAGCCACATTCACAGCTATTGTCAGCCACAGAGGGAGGGTGAGGCTGTGAAAAGAAAGAGTGTGGAGTGATTGTAAAGGACAGTATGGCCCAGAGCTACACACACACACACACACACACACACAGAGAAAGGGTTTTATTAAACTCATAAATCACAATGACGACAGACGGCGTCTCAAAGAGGAGACCGTCTGAGCGGGAAGGTTAGTGAAATCAAAATGCAGGGTAACAAAACACACCTCTGTAATGTTCAAAAAGACAGTTTTGCACTTTAGCGAAATACACACACACACACACAAAACAACTACCGGTACATGTATGCTCTGAAAAGTCAGCTGTGACTCGTCCCTTTTCTTTCTGGGTCCAAATTTTTAAAAGATTAAAATGAATACAAAAAAACAAAACAAAAAAATGAAACACTATTTGAATTAATCTTGCTGACATTTCTGTCAGCTGTTTTAAAATGTTAGTGTCTAAAATCTTAAACTACATAACCTTTTGTTTTTACAACATATTTTTCCAGACAATGCATTAAGACGTGCACATAAAATACAGATATTTTCAAAATTGTGCACTGTGTAAACAGCAGGTTAAAAAAAATAGATGTACTGTTCAGTGACAGGTTGTAAAAACCCTGTGATTTGATAAACTTTTACAGTTTATCAATTCTGAAAGTACCTGTAAATAATATTTCCACACAAAGTAAACAGGTGACATGCCAGGAAGCCTAAATAAACAGATTCATTTTACTTCATTCTGCATTAAAATGTATTCACAGCCAAAGTTAAGTGTTTACAGATCAAACAGACTGAAGACAAACAAAGTATATGCTAAAATACACAATAAACATATTTTAATCTAAAATAAACACTGAATGTCATTGTTGTCTTAAAAGTGCAAAAAAATGCATTTAGGTCCAATTTAATGATTACATTATTATAGTCTTAATAAACACTCAAATTCATCCAAATTAGGATTTTGTCTTATGCCTACTGCCTGAACTGTTAGTGTACTACAATTTGTACAAGCAGTGATCAATAAATATATATTTGTTTATAGAAAGATGCTACACAGACTATAACTTCCTATAGTTCAGGATATTAGGCGTAGTTAAGAAAAAAATATCAAATTAGTCATTTTAAGTGTGAAACGCTGCATCACATCCAGATATTTGTGTTTCTTTCATAGTGCACTCTGCTCTTTTTTCATTGTGACGTGTGTGGAAAGGAAAGCCGCGCTGGTTTATAATCTAAATTAAACTGCTGTAAATCTATAATGAAACATCCTGATGCATGATCAATACTCCAGGTGGAACAATCTAACAAAGCTAAGTCAGGTCCTCTGGATGGATTCAAACAATAACACAAAAATTTAGAAACTTGTTGAAACGTTTCATCTTTTGTCCAGAAGACGTCGTCACTGATAATGAAACAGCTCCAGCTAACGTCCAAGTGGACAGGTCCATTATATGGCCACACAGTGATCCCCATCTTCACAATCATTTTGGTCACAACACTTTTCAATCAAAACACAACAGTTAAATAAGGCACTGCAACAGCCACCCAACAACTTTCAATACACATTAAAAACTGTTTTACAGGGGATAAAGTGAAGTAGTGTTTATTTACATTCCCTATTAGGTGAAAAGTGATAGAAAAATTAAAGTAAAACTGTAAATATTTAGTGTGATCTTGCACAGGCACCGCTGGGAGTAAGGAACTAAATCTATACAGTTATTAGTTAATTTAATCTACTATCAAAATATGAGGCCTAACAACAATCATAGCAAAGAAAAACGTATTGAAAATATAAACATTTGCAATCACCGTTTGTGTACGGTAAATGTGATTTTTAAGCATCATGCCACAAATTATCTGCGCACAAATATACTGCATATTTAAAAAGTGTTAACGCCTTGAACTGCTGTGCTGGGACACACTACAGTAATGGATTTTGGCACCTCTATGGAGGATTAAAGATGCTTTAAAGTGGATTTAGTATGAAAGAACATTATTGACAAGCCAACAAACCGATCTCTGACTCATGAATTGTTTTTGCAGGACGATAACCATTCCAACACAAGCTGTCACGGGGAAATAAGGGTCCAAGTTGTGCATCCTAAACTCCACAACTGCATAGCACCAATCAAATATAGTGTTAACCAACTGACTGTCAGTCACATTGCAATCCCGACCTGCAAACGTTAATCAACAGCTGGCTGTCAGTCATTTCTTCAACCGTACAGAAAACACTCGTTCTTCTAGCTCTAGTGAAGTCTTCTGGGATTCGAGTAGCTGCCGACATTCTAAGGTAAACATGTTTAAGTTAACATGAGTTTCTGCTGCACAACAAATAATCACGAGCACTGTTTTAGAAGGAACTGATGTGGAGGTAAGCCCAAAAGGATCTAGCAGATGATCACCTGGTTGGTGAGCCCGGTAGTTTAAGATCTTGAAATTTTAAATACAACTTGTGTTTGAATGTAAGTTTCTTTCTAAATTTAAATGATATGAGTTGTGTAATTCATGCCAGTCTGTATAAAGGCTGTAAAGCAACACGGTGCATCTTTGCTGATTCCAGTTATCACACAAGAGAAGTCTTGATTTCTTCAGCCCCCTGCTTGTTCTCAGGGTGACTGTTTGTTCCTATGGATGCTGAATGAGCAACAACAGAAGAAAACAACATCAGCAGTTTGCCTGAACTTTAAAAGTGCAAACAGAAAATGTAGACCACGAAGCTCCAGTTACACCCCAGCAGATCAGATCAAACCTTTGGAGATGCAATAAAAATAAACTCATGCTCAATCTGAGATGTCATTCTGATAGTGTTAAGATCTTGTAGCTGCTTCATGTTGGATTCAAAACAAACGTGTATCCTGAACCACGCATGAATGGTGGTAGAGTCGGCGTCCGTGCAGCTGATTCTGTCTTCCTTCTTGCATGAACCAACACGATGTTGCTACAGGATAAAGCCACAGACTGGACTCAAAACGAGAGTTGCTCTCACAGGCTGCTGTCCTGACTGGAAGGCTCAGGTGCCAGTTTCCTGCTTCGTGGTGAGGTGGAGGAAGCCAGTTTGGTTGGGGAGGGTGAGGCATTTGCAGATGAGTCACTGCCCCCACCTTCAGATCCAGAGGGGAGGGATGAGAGATGTGGAACTGGCGGAGCCCTCTTTCTCCCCAGAAACCCCCCTTCTAGTACTCCCCTCTTCCTTACACCTCCTTCAGCCTTTACTCCGTCTCCTCCTGATGCAACACTGTCTCCTTCCTCTGACTGAGAATGCACCTTTCGCCTGACGTCCCCCCCTGGGTTAGGGCTCCCTGGAGGCTGCAGTGACAGTTCTTGACTCATTTCTGCTTTTGTCGTTGGGACACTTCCAGCAGAAACGTTAGAGCTCACACTTGTGGAGCGAGGAGCCCAGAGCTCCAAAACAGAGCTTCTCCTCTCCCCGTCCTCAGGCCCAAAGTCACAAAGTGAACGGCGGACATCAGGAGTCTGGAGGAAGCCGTGGTTGGATGTCTGATCTGTGTTGTCCAGGGCGCCCCGGCTCAGGCTGAAGTTCTGGAAATCTCTATGGAAATATATACTGGAGTCAGACACAGACATTTTCTGAACTCTGATTTCAAAATTAGCTATCTGCTTTTCACAGTAGATCTGTCATTTCTAACCTGGGCCCGAAGCCCAACCCAAGCGTGCTGGATGGACAGGCCAAGTCAGGCTTTTGATTGTGTCAGCGGATCAGCCACGATCCAATTACAGGTAGTCCTTGACTTACGACGTAGATCCATTCTCACGCGGCGTCGTAAACCGACTTTGGCGTAAGTCGGAACGTACGTAAATACATGTGACGTACCTGTTTTACCAAGCGCGTAAACCGATTTTTGACGCAAGTCCACGGTGATGGCCTTCCTTTTCCTCGATGCACTGCCATCAGAAGAGTCCTCCTTGCGTTTTGGGAGCCATAATGAAGGGCTAATGGCCTACTGGGATGCTAGTGATGCCGTCCTCCTCCGTACAGTACTGTATTCCTCCGCCGCCGCACCACGAACTGTGTTCTTCCGCCGCTGCGTTACGATGTTTAGCGTCGTAAAACCGTCGTTAAAAACGACGTAAAAATGACGTAAAACCGACGTAACGTGAATAAGGGAAATGCGTCGTAACGTTGTAAGACGAGACCGTCGTAACCCGAGACCGTCGTAACCCGAGGACTACCTGTATATGGCAACATAGCTTGCCATAAAATACAATTATGTGGCAACATGGCTTGCCAAAAAAATCCAATTATTTGGCAACATGGCTTGCCATACCTTGCCATAAAATCCAATTATATAGCAACATGTCTTGCCATACATTCACCAGCTGCATGCGGCTATTTCATTACGAGCTGACCGGCCTTGAAAGAGGTAAAGTTTATTTAAGCTTCAGATGGGACTATACTGCTAGGAAGCAATCCATTGCCCAAATGGACGTTCATTCAGCTGCTGCACTCGACGGACGCACACAGCCGATGACCCAAGCAGGTGAGATCCCAAAGCAGACATGTCAATAAATCAGAATGCAGGCAGAAGCAGAGATTAAATGCTCTTTGACAGCCATGAAAGGACAAACACCCCCTAAGCTCCGATCTTCTGCCCCTTTTATTCAGCTGCACGTCCTTGGCTGTTAATAACTATATAAGCAGTCAAAGCTTAATTTAAAATGTCGGGGGTGGGGTGTTCGGGTTCGGACCTGTAATTACTGTTAATTCTTTGGGTCGGGTGGGGTTCGGAAATGATGGCTATGGGCTGGGGCTGGGTCGGTTCGGATATTTTGGGCTAGAATGCAACTCTACGTCACAGCTACAGAAACCGCAGCGTCTGGATAGCCGAACGTTTCTTCACCTGTAGCAGTTGAAGGATTCAGTTCGTCGGGCACGAGCCAGCAGGGGGCTCTCTCTGTAGGGGCGCACAGCTCCGTAAGTGGTCTGGCTCCCAGGAATGGACTCCTGGGCCTGTAGCTGCAGACTGAGGTTAGAGAAGGGTAAGATGTTTCATGATCAAAAGCACTATCTGAAGGATTTGGTAAGTGCATGCTGCCGAGCACGTTTCTAACCTCGAGCAGGACTCTCTGAGGCGTGTGTGGTGCAGCACGGAGGGGGCGGGGCTAATGTTTGGTGTTGCACAGCGAGAAGTACTCAGGTCACACTGGTCCAGCAGCTGTAGCAGCTCCTCCTCTGTTGGCCCACCTACATCTATCAAACAAGATAAATTCAGGATTACATCAAATAAAATTACCACATTTATTGTGATTTACATTTTGTGTGGAAAAATCTAATTTCTTTTTCCACCACTTTTCTTTCTTCACCTTCTTTTTTCCTCTCTTCTTTGTTTGCTGTGTCCATCGCAGTGGTGAGGTCCCACATTTGTATGCTGCCATTTCCATGACCAGTGAACAGGTAACGTCGTGGTCGGGATCCCATTCGGCTGGAGCCCTCGCACTCTCGAACCATGAAGCAGGAGATGGTAGTTCCATCCACTGACTGCACCTCACAGATCCTGAAATACACAAAAATAAGTAAAAACAGAGCATGTAAACACAATAACATCAATCATGGCGAGCTGAGAGATGTATATGGGGGATACTGTACCTTTTTCCAGTTGAAGAGAGTCTCACAAACAGTTTGTTGGTGATGGGGATGACTTTCTGGATGAATACCTGTTGATCGTCTCTTTCTCCAAATGGACCTAACAGCAGAAGCCCATAACCTTTTTAAGATATTTAAGCAAGTGCCCAAAACCTCACCAGTATTGATTGGACTGTATTGCATTGCTAATTCTCAGCCTCACCACGAAAGTGTCTTAATTTTTATGTCTTGTAACAAAGTTTCTCATATTTCATTCGACCTTTATTTATACATGTTAGTCTCATTGAGTCACGAGGATATGCAACTCAGTTCAACATCCCTTCATTTAAATCTAATTCTGTGCTGTGTTTACTCTGAGCTTCCCTTCTTATCACTCTCACCTATGTCATTGCCAGAGCAGTAGCTTCCATGGCTCTCTGTCTCCTCCAGGGACAGTATCTTAAAGGAAGCCAGAGGGGTGGAGCCTGGCTGTGTGGAGATCATGCCTCTGAACCGTGTCACCGTCCACGTCCGAACGTGGTTGTTGTCCGCGCACACTGCCGTTCAAAGACAAACAGCCAAGTAATGAATACAATTACATTAAAAAGTTGTAAAAAAAAAAAAAAAATGATGATGGTTAGTGTCTGCAGCCTGGAGCAGGTATGAACTGCCTTGTTGCACCTTGCTCACCTGAAACCAGATGTTTCTCGGACAACATAATCTTTGTCACTGGACTCCTGTGCACAGTGAACGTCTGAAAGAGCTGAGGACCCGATCCCACTGTCTCTGGGTGCTGCACAATCACTCTCACTGCCCCACTGCTGGTCCCATAGGCTATCTCTATCCAGTTCCCACTCACACCTGAGAACAGACATAAACGGGAACATATTACCTATGAAACTGTCTTTCTGTCCTAACTTTAGATTTATAGAACTAAATTTAAATTTAGCCTTTTTTTATGTAGCGCTATAGTTAAAAACAAAAAAATCAAGTCCTATCCAATGTTATACAGTCCAACCCAGTGCATTTCGATACAATACAATTATCACCCCATTTAAATCAAGTACCGTATTTTTCACCAAATAAGTCACACCTTTTTGCATAAATCTGCAAGTCCTGCGACTTATACACGCGACTTATACACTGAAGCGACTAATATACTTTTTTCCTCCATATTTATAACTCAATTTTTGGCTAAGATCTGATGATTTCATTTATTCCGACATGGAAAATATTGAACACTACCATTTTCAGTCGCTAAAGGGTCCTCGAGCAATATGGCAAGCTAAGTGTCTCATTAATAGGTAAAAGTGGCTATTAATGACACACTTGCCTTGCCATACAAAGCCACCTTCGTCTCGCTCCGGAACTGATGGAGCAAACATCCAATAAGCTGCATTTTGCTGCGCCGCCCAGGAGAAATGCAGCTGATTTGACCATTAAAGTGCATTTATTAAAGAGGAACTTACCCCAAAATTAACTTTTTTTAGCTGATAAACTCCCTGGAATGTGTGTAAAATGTTGTATAGC
>JARVGQ010000759.1:17186534-17208302 GCA_031762355.1 Hypsolebias martinsi | reverse complement strand
ATGCTGCATAAAAAAGGCAACGTGAGGTGTGATGACGTCACTGGGGCGGCGGCCGTAAACGCGAAAAACCGGGAACCGAGCCGGCCGGAAACCGAGGACGACCTGTATTGATTTATGCGGTTTGTTTCATGTATTTTTGATTTTTATCATTACTGTTTTATGTCTACAGGTGTTGCTGCCTCTTGAACAGGTTGTCTTTGTAAACGAGAACTGGTTCTCAGTTGACCTACCTGGTAAAGTAAAGATTATTACTATAATCCCATCACTTGAGTTTCAAACATGTACAACTACAAATTAAATCAGCCGCAGAGCCGTCGTGGTCGTCTCCAAGTCATCTGATTTTTGTGGCAGGTATCTCCAAGCCATCTGAGCTTTGCAGCTCTGCTCTGACAGGAAACACCCGAGACCAGTGACAAGCAGAATAAAAGGCTTAACTCAAACCACAAACTTTATACATTCCAACATTTTTTACATGTTGGTATTTCAGCCGCTTAGATTGTTTCATAAAAAAATCTGGATCCCAGCATTTCAACAGCTTCTGATGTGGAGTCGTCTGCTGTTCACTTGTTTTCTGTGAGATCCGGTTGAATTTTCTCCACATTTCATACAAACATCGCACGGTTCCTGCTGAGGCTTGTTTCCAGGCTGCAGAGCTGCTCTGGACAAACACAGAGCAGAAAACAAAAAAAAATAATAATTTAAACTATCAGAATCAGCTTTATTGTCATTGCACTGAAGCGCAACAAAATTACATTTCAGTACAGCCTGTCCGAGAGAAACAAACAGACAGACAGAGAGAGACGGAGGTGACTGAGGCCGCTGGCTTCAAGAGGCGCAGCCCTTTTTTTTCAGTTAAGGACAAAGAAACACAAGTGTGGGGTGGAGGTGTACAAAAAACTCAAATCTTGCACTGTGTCCTAGACGGGACACAGTGTGCAAGTTGCAAAAAAATGACCTCAGCATATGAAACAGCAACATACTGATGACATCATAATGCATTTATGCATGAGGAAGCTGACGAGGACAGTGAGATGTTTGTGGACCCTGCCAGAAAGTTCTATAGTCCTGATAAAGATGTCACAGTGTCTATCAGCCAGCTCAGCTCTGACATAGATCCACAGATGTCTTCAAGAGGGGAGCGATGGGGATGGGGGAGAAGCAGAGCCTCTCATTCACATAAACAACCTGGAGAAGTTTGAGATAGCTGGCCAATTCAAGGCCAGTTGGGGAAGCCAAATTCAGATAACACAATTATTTTGGCTCAGGTAGCCTCTGCTTGATTTCCATATCTGCCTTCATAGTTCTGCTGGTACGGCTCACTGGCAATTCCAAACAGCCAAATTTTGTGTTCACACCGCCAGATTGAGCTTGCAGCCTCCTCCAAGGTCGATTCCTTCCCGAAAGTGAGTCCCAGAAGCCGCAAATGGCCTGAGATTCTCAGAAAGCACGTCCAGTTTACAGCTCAGCTCATGCAGCTTCTGAGTCTGAGAGCTTATCGCTCGGTACATTCCTTCATACAAGGCAGGCAGCCTCACAAGTGCCAGAACCACCGCCGCCGTCTTCCGAATTTGTCGTTATACCAGATATCCTCCAACACCAAAAAGCAGAAATCTGGTTATCATAAATCAATTATGTACGCATCTTCTACATCCACAGAGGAAAATACGGACAGACATGCCATCTTCCACAGGCCCCAGGAATCCATAGTGTATCCAGTTGTGCGTGTCCCTTTAGTGCATGAGGGCTCTCCTTCGCCCTGTCTTCTCGTTGAGAAAATGTTATCAGTTGCGTTGAGAGACCTGCTGACCAGACCCATAATTTACAATTTGGAGGATATGTAGTGAGAGGCCCCGATAGTGATCACAAGACTGAGAGCGAAGCAGGAGGGAGGCAGGAAAGAAATATGTCTGTCAAGAGCAAGAAGGAAGCACCACGTGGAAAATATAAAAGAAAACCATCCTGGGCTTCTCTTTAAACTCTCCCGATGACCTAAAAGGACAAAAACACTAATTAATTCATCACTATGTAGCTCAGGAGGACAGTTAAAAAGGAGTTTGACTGAGTGTCAGCACAGAACGCTCCACGTACAGAGTTGGATATTATGCTTGAAAACATGTTTCTGAGTTACGTGGCGTTTGTCAGCTCGAAAACAATTCTGGCTTTTTAAAAATAAACAAAACAAGATGTGTAGAAATGCAAAACCAGAACCTGCAGACAGGAAGTTTGAATATTTCTGCTTAAAATACATTTTTAGATCACGTAAATGTTATCTCACTGTGTTGAACATTCGCTTTACCGAGCGTGACCACCTTCAGTTTGTAAAATCAAAGTAAAAAAAGTGAAGCAGAATTACATTAAAACAACTTGTCGTGTCAGAGTTTTAGGCTAAAGATCATCAAACGAGAAGTGGCAGTTGTAGCTGTTTTTGTCAAACCTCCCTTTTCCCCTAGAAAACATGTTTTGTTGTCCCACATCGCGAAGAAAGGAAGGGGAAGTGGAATATCCAGGTTTAGAAAAACCCTCATCTCAAAAACTACAAACATTCACTATTCACATCCCTCAGCGCCGGGGGCATCAACTTACTTTTGATTTAGTAAAAATAACAAACTAATTATTCCATAAGCTTTCGCTTTATTGTTACAATTGATCCGAGCTTTTTCAAAATAAAGTTAAAGCTGACTTTAAATAGTTGCAGTAAACTTAAGCTACTGATTTTTCTTCCCGAGGTGAGATTTATTTACTAAAAATTATGTGTTTTGTTGCTTTTGCAATATTCCTGGAAACAAAAATGGAAAAGGGCAGGAAAAAAAAAGACAGAGTGAAGGAAGAAACATCCAAACCCTGAAACAACGGGTTCATTTCTGGGAAATGGCTTTGAGTTGGTACATTATCAGGTCACATTACACAGCATGATAATATCTAAATAATGTGACCTCGGAGTAAAACTAGGAGAATATGGCTGAAAATGAGCAGCAGAGGATAATTTGCTCTCCATGTGTGTTCAGCTTCAGGGGCAATACATGATAAAGACATCGTCTTTTTTTTCTGTGATGTAATTTCATTAAAATTGAAAATGAGCCTATTTTTTCTTTGTCCTTTCTGTGACGAGCTGAAGAAGAAGCCCTGCGGCGTAATTGCCTCGGTGTCTGCTCGTTTGCCTCGAATGGATGATAATCACTCCAGAAGATCGTCTGCGGGCTCATTTCAGGATGTGGGAATAAATTCAGAGCCGGCTGCAGGATCTGGTCCTGGTGGCTTCAGGTTGAACTCGTCGTCGTGAATCCACAACAAGCTGACCAAACGTTGCCGTTTGACCCGTTCTAACAATCTTCTCAAGCGACGACGTTTGAGCAGTTTTTGGTCAAACATGAAAGGATCCGGAGGCGAAATGTCACATTCAGATTAATTCAGATGTTGGGAATTACTCTCAGCTACTACCACACCAAATTTCAGCTCAGTTTCTGTACACTTGACAGAGCTAGAGTTAGTTGTTTTTAAAGTTGTGGCAGCCATCTTGAATGAGTTTGAACGATCAAGATCGCGTAGATGCTAAAAGCAGCAAAAGGCTGGCAAGAATCTTAAAGTAGCCAAGCCTAGTTAAAACTAATACAGGTAGTCCTCGACTTACGAGCGGGTTCCATACCTACAAACCGTTCATAACTCGATTTTAACGTAAGTCGGAATTCATTATATTGCGCCGCAAACTCGTTCGTAAGTCCGGATTTTTGTCGTAAGTCGAGGAAATACATGTAAAATTTATGTTAACGCTGCGCCGCACACCCGTTCTTAAGTCCGAGTTGCTGTAAGTCGAGGGCGCCTTAAGTCGAGGACTTAAATCGGTGTGTGTGTGTGTGTGTGTGTGTGTGTGTGTGTGTGTGTGTGTGTGTGTGTGTGTGGCTTTCCAAACTGAGATTATATTAGAAAAAACTGTTTAAAATCTAGTAATCCTTAAAAAAAAAAGTAATTCAACATAATGTCTGGAATAGAAATGTAATACAAAGTGTTCATAAAGCATGTCAGGGACTGAATGCTTCTGATTCATAATCAGCCGTTCGGCTATTTCAAGTGACATTCTTCCAAGAACAAACGGTTTTGTTTTTATGTATTCATGTGTTTGTGACTTTTAGCTTTAGATTTCAACAGGTACAATTTTTAGAATGAGCAAAATGTTTGAACAATCATTTCTAATTGGAGAAACTTGCATTTTAGGTATGTGTTTAGATGTAAACATTTCTATTTCAGGTAATGTTTGTTTCTTATTTAACCACAGTACTTGAATTTTCCTGCAAACATGTTTGTTTGTTTGTTGTTAGCATTTTGTATTTAGAGCTGCCGACGATAGATTTTATTTCATTTTCACTTTGAATATGTAAAATAAATATACAGTATACGTATTTTTTTTTTACATTTTACATAGTTTTCTGTTTTGCTACTTTTCAACATCTTTTTTTTTTTTTTTACTTGTTTAAAAAAAATCTGTATGCCTGTTTTATGATTGTCTATTGTTGCTGTTGTCATCAGGTCTCTCTTGTAAATGATTCCTCGACCTCGAGGCTCAATGGGATTAACCTGCCTAAATAAAGGTTGAATGAATTGTGGATATTTTAGCATCTGGGGTTCAAATAAATGTTTTTCTTTTCAGTTTCCTATTTGTTTTAGAAACACACAAGCAAAGAAGAAGCAACATTTGACATAAACACTTTGGTCGTGCGACTGACATTTTGAATAGATTAAATGTTTGTCGAGGAACAATTGTGGTCATACCGTTTTAAAAAGGCCCCATGATTATATGATAACTTTACTTGCCTAACAGATTGGTACGCGATGTACTCTAGGCAGCGCTGCGTTTTCTGTGCGTGCGCTGCGCTTCTCGAGACACGCCCCGCCTCTCCCACCTCTGATGAGGAAAAGGGGACTCGAGATGCTACTTTTTTTATGACGAACTAGCATGTTTGCATTCACAAAATTATTTACTGCTTTCCCGAACATGTAACTCGAAACTACATATTTTTGTGGCCATGTTGTGTTCCTGGGTAAGACTGTGTTCATTCGTATTCAAAATTGTTTGTGGCAGCAACCTGTTTGTTTATTTACCAGCCGAGAGAAAGTTAGCAAACTATTGGTGTTTGAACTCTAAGCTAATGGTTGAAGTTAGCTTTACAAACCTTAACACTAGCTGAGTTATTTTTAAGATTGCTCTGGCTGTTTAAGCCACGTCCTCGTAAGTCAAAGTTATTAAGCAAGCGCAGAACGTTATTAACTTTGTCTTTTATTAACTTTGTTAATATTAAAGGTTGTAAAGTTGAAGAAAATCATGTAGCTCTCTCAACACGCTAATATAATTTTGTTAATGTTTGTAGCCCTTCTTCCCGGAGCATTTCATCAGTGGCCTGGTCGTGTAAAATAAAATGGATTTCTGACCAGTTCAAACAGCGGGAGGACAGCTGGGGATAGAAGCATCCCATCACTTGTTTCTATCCAGAACCAGAAACCTAACGAAGCGTAAGGTTACAGGCAGGGCATGTCGTCGGAGGCGGAGGTGAAAGTAGCTCCAGGTGCGGAGGGGAAGCCAGAGGTTACCTCCGGGAACACGTCCAGTAGTAACACAGCGCAGGTCCCTTCCTCTCTGGCCTCCACGAAGTCTGCAGCCACCTCAGCTACAGAGGATGAGGATGAGAGTGAAGATGAGTCGGACATCCTGGAGGAGAGTCCTTGTGGCCGATGGCAGAAACGTCGAGAGGAGGTGACTGCTTGTAACCCATGCATCTGCACATTCATTCATTTACAAAGTGGCTTAAAGTTTTATTTCCAATGAAACATTTGTTAAACCAATTATTATTATTAGATGTACTACCACAACACATACTGTCATACTTGGGGAAAAGATGTTTGTGTTGAAAATCTCATCCCATTTAAACAGCATTTGTGGGGGCACATACCCTTTGACCTCTCATATCCATTCAATATATAGTAAATTTATGTATTATACACATTTTATATTGCTTCTTCTTTCAGGTGTTCCATTTTCAGGAGTCACCAGAGAGAGTCATCCTCCTCTATCTGCTGTTCTCTGTCCTCACTCCTCCTTGTCCTCTCTAACTTCATCGCTGCATCTCTTCTTTGTCTTTTTCCTGGCAGCTGCATTTCTAACATACGTCTACCAATATACCCACTGTTCCTTCTCTGGACATGTCCAAACCATTTCAGTCTGGGCTCTAACTTTGTCTCCCAGTTGTTCAACCTGTGCTGTACCCCTGATGATCTCATTCCTAATCTTATCCATCCTTGTCACTCCTAAAAAGAACCTCAACATCTTCATTTCAACCACTTCCACTTCAGTCTCCTCCTGTCTTTTTGTCAGTGCTACTGTCTCCAAATCATAAAATATAGCTAGTTTGACTATTCTCTTGTGAACATTTTTTTTTTCTTTGCTGCCACTTTTATGTCACATATGCCTCTTGAAAGTTTTCTCTAGCCACTCAGTTCACTCCTGCCTGGACTCTCTTTTATATTGCTTATACACAAATTAACATCCAGAAGAAGCATATTATGCTTACAGTATAATATGCATGGTAAACCAAAGAAGTTTGGTCACTTTTGAAAATTATTCTGCAAAGAGAAGTAGGGAAACTGATGCCCATTTAGTTTATAAAAAAAATACACCCAACCATACAGTATTTGAAATCTTGCATTGAGAATGTTTGGCCATTAAAACAGACACACAATTAAAACAGACACAAAGATCAGCCAAATTAACTTTGTATGAGGCACATTCAACATTTAAAAGATTAGACATTGAAACTAATGTTACCTAATGTTAGTTGTTACCTTGTGAGTTATTCACACTCACAATTTTGTTTGTTGTTCTTTGGCAAACCTCTGGATTTTGAGTTCAATTTCATTTTCTTTCTTTTGAAATATGTGATATAAAGAGTAATTTCTGTCCTTACATGCAGGTGAATCAGCGTAATGTCCCTGGGATAGATGTTGCATATTTGGCCATGGACACGGAAGAAGGGGTGGAGGTAGTTTGGAACGAAGTTATGATTTCAGAGAAGAAAAACGTCAAACCTCTGGAGGTGAGACCTAGTGATGCAGATGAGGAATAAAGCAATTAAAAGATAAGCTCTGTAGATTATGCAGTGAAGCAGTCAGATAACTATGGAGCAGCAGAACATGTTTTGTCTTTCAGCTTACTTCAGGGGTGATTTTTTTTTAAATTTATTTATTTATTTTTGGAAGTGCTTGTTTTGATAGACCTGATGATCCTTTCATATATGAGATCAAAATGAAATATAAATACTATGGCATATTATCTACTACTGTATATTACTACATGCTATGTTATAGTAGGGTGTCAATGTTCTGTGGTAGCTCTAATTAGACATCAACCTTTGTTTTATATCTGTAGTATTTTAATTCAATTATTTTGTGGCATTATTTCCACATTTTTTTCCTGCTTGCTTTCGACGAGGACGGACGCTTTCCCTCCTCCTCCTGCCTCCTCCTGCTTTGCTCTTTGTCTTGCGATTCCTTTCGGAGCCTCTCACTTCATATCCTCCGAATTGTAAATTATGGATCTGGTCAGCTGGTCTCTCAGCGCAATTGACAAAATTTTCTCAACGAGAAAACAGGGCGAAGGAGAGCCCTCATGCCCTGAAGGGACACTCGCAGCTGGATACACAATGGATTCCTGGGGCTAGTGGAAGGTGGTATGTCTGTGTATTGTTCATTGAGAACGTAGAAGGTGCATACATAATTGGATTTATGATAACTGAATTTCAACTTTTTTGTGTTTGCGGGTATCTGACATATCAACAAAGTCGGAAGACGTGTTCTGGCAATTGTAAGGCTGCCTGCCTTGTGTGAATGAATGTACCGAGCTGTAAGCTCCCAGACTCAGACGCTGCATGAGCTGAGCTGTAAGCTGGACCCGATTTCTGAGAATTGCAGGCCACTTGTGGCTCCTGGGACTCACTGGCAGGAAGGAATCGACCTTGGAGAAGGCTACAAGCTTGGTCCGGCAGTGTGACCACAAAATTTGACTGTTTGGAATTGCCAGTGAGACGTTCCAGCAGAACTATGAAGGCAGAGATGGAAATTCAAGTAGAGGCTGCCTGACCCAAAATAATTGTGTTATCTGTATTTGGCTTCTCCATTCAGCCTTGAATTGGCAGCTATCTCAACTTCTCCTGGTTGTTTATATGAACAGAAGCTCTGCTCCCCACCCACTCCCCAAGACATATGTGGATCTGTGTCAGAGTTGAGCCGGCTGATAGACACTGTGCCATCTTTATCAGGACTAAGGAACTTTCTGGCAGTGTCCACGGACAACTCACTGCCCTCACCTGCCTCCTCATGCATAAATATATTATGATGTCATCAGTATGTTGCTGTTTCATGTGCTGAGGTCATTTTTTGCAACTTTCACACTGTGTCCTGTCTAGGACACAGTACAAGATTAGATTTTTTTTTTTTTTACAACTACACTCCCCCTCTTGTTTCTTTTTCCTAATCTGAAAAAAGGCTGTGCCTCTCGAGGCCGGCGGCCTCAGTCACCTCTGTCTCCCCATGTCTGTTTGTTTATGTTTCTCTTGGACAGGCTGTATTGAAATATAATTTTGTTGAGCTTCAGTGCAATGACAATAAAGCTGATTCTGATTCTGACGTTACAGTAAAATCGTAAGTCATTAAGTATTTAATATTGATGAGAGTTTTATGTTTTTCTTTGTGCTTGGCTTTAGGAGAAAGTCAAAGCTGTATTTGATAACCTCATTCATTTGGAACATGCCAATATCGTCAAGTTTCACAAGTATTGGGCTGACACAAAGGACAACAGGGCGAGGGTGAGTCTCAAACCTTCTAACACAATAATTCCTCTTTCAGCGTGATACATAGGGTTACTAATTATAATTTATGTTTAAATAGTGTCTTTCTGCTGTTTTTTTTTTTCTCCTAGGTGATTTTTATCACTGAATATATGTCATCTGGAAGCTTGAAGCAGTTTCTCAAGAAAACAAAGAAGAACCATAAAACCATGAATGAAAAGGTATAGCAGAAAACTAGCTGTTTGGATGATTTGGGGTGAAATGGGATTGGGATCCACAATGTGTGTACAGCTGTTTGCATAATGAATGCTAGCCATGTTTAGTAAATTTTAGGAACAAACTTGACATTCTCTTATGGAGTGCATGGTCTTACAGGCATGGAAGAGGTGGTGCACACAGATCCTGTCTGCTCTCAGGTCAGGTTTTGGTTTTCTTTCGCAACAAAATTCAGTTTATTGGTAATAATGCTGATTCTCAGTGAGTATGTTATATTTGTGAATTTTTGTTTTCTTCTCTTTGCGTTGTGCAGTTATCTCCACTCATGTGACCCACCTATCATTCATGGGAACCTTACCTGTGACACAGTCTTCATTCAGCACAACGGGCTCATTAAGATCGGATCAGGTATAGCATTGCACCGGGTTCGTCCCAGTGGTTTAGATAGTGGAGCTGTAAATTATTAAAGGTCCAAATATTTCAGTTCACTTTCACAATTAAACTTTTTGTGACGTAAATTTAAATATATTATTGTTCAAAAGACCCAAACACATTTTAGAAGGTGCAATCAAAAACTTTCAGTTTTATATTTAACTGTTGGTTTGCAGTTTGCTGCATTTAAGTTGATCCTAAACATTTTAAGCATCATTGTTGAATAAAATTGGTAGGCCATTAATATTACATGTATTAATATATATATATATATATATATAAATATTTTCCACTGAGGCACCTACTCCTTTTATCACATTCATCCTTTTCTTACTCCGTTTACTGTATAGATTTCATCTTTCTGATTGCACTTCACTTACTACTTGTTTTTGTTAAAAATAAATGTTTTTTCTCATCTACAGTTGCTCCAGACACCATCAACAACCACGTCAAGACATTCCATGAGGAACAGAAAAACCTGCACTTCTTCGCTCCTGAATATGGAGGTAGACCTCACAAGAGTGAAACTTTACTGCTTGTCTTCATCCATGCTATATGTTTATAACTTTAAAAGAAGATTCATAAATAGAAAATAAAAAAAGATGCCAATATGAATATTATCACTATATCGTTTTGAGAATATGCAAGTACAGCCAAATAGTACTGTATTAGTATTTATCTTCTTGTGATTTTTTTTTTTTTTTTTTGTATTTAGTTAGTGTGTTTAAGTTTTTTTTCATTCATTCAACCTTTATTTATACAGGCTAGCCTCGTTGAGCCACGGGGACTCATTTATTTTACAGCATCTTTGATATTTGATCTGAAATCAGGATATTTAACATATGTTTCTCTTTCTATTTTTTTTTTCTGTCATTTTAGCTGATAATGAAGTTACCACGGCTGTAGATATTTATTCATTTGGCATGTGTGCCTTAGAGGTATGTTAAAAATGCTGCATTTGATCACTGTAGTCTTTAGGTTTAAATGTTTTTAACTTCTTAATGTGTTGCAGATGGCGCTTTTAGAAATTCAGGGAAATGGAGACTCCTCGTATGTTTCTCAGGAAGCCGTTGACGCCGCCATACAGTTACTGGAGGATCCGCTGCAGAGGGTGAGATCCAACACGTTCACAATCCATCATTTAAACATAGATGAGACATTTTGTGTGTGTAATATTCTTTTGTGTATCATTGTTTGTTTGAGGTTTCATTTTTATAATCAGTATGTTTGTTTTAGACGTGTGCAACTTTTTTGCTGTTTTGTTTTAAGAAGTTAATCCAGAAGTGCCTTGAGAATGATCCCAGTGTAAGGCCGACAGCCCGGGAGCTGCTGTTTAACCAGGCTCTCTTTGAAGTGCCTCTCCTGAAGCTGTTGGCTGCACACTGTATTGTCAGCCACCATCGTGAGTCCCAAACACACTCACAAACTTAATTTGATGCAAAACAGCAAGATTTTTATTTGAATAAAAAAGAGATTGAGCAGTTGAGTGTTTGCTCACTGTCACTGCAGTTTATAATACAGTACAGGGAAAATATTTAAACAGAAATGTGTGTGTTTGTCTATAATGGCAAATTTAAAATAATAATCAAAAAGTTATTGCATTAAAACTCTTAATCCTGCTTTATAAAGCCTTTTATAAGTCAGTTTTGTGAGCTGCTGCTGACAGTGAAACAATTTGATAAAGACAAATGTTGTGTAACTTGAACATGAACTGACGTGTTGTTTTTAAAGGTTTGTGGTTATTGTGATCTTTTTTGGATCTTTTTTTGTTGTTGTTAAGATGTGATTCCTGAAAATGCCCTTGAGGAGCTGACGAAGAAGCTGGATCCCAATCTGATCATTGCTGTGACTAAAGAGGACGTTCAGCTCAAGTAAATAACAAAAGCTGTTGTCCTTCAAACTGCAACGATAGCAAGATCTTAACATTTTACCTCAAGTGACTTTTTTTGTTTGTTTTTTTGTTTGTTTTTTTTAGGCTGTCACAGTTTCCTGCTTTGGAACTGGACAAATTCCTGGAAGACGTACAGTAAGCTAAAGGAAAATAAAAAATACATTATGTGGCCGCATGGAGGCAGTAGAGGACCATTAGACAATTCTGACCTCTTTGTTAATCAGTATTACACAATCTGTTATTAATCAGTGGCTTCCTTATGATGTATCCTGGAATCTTCACAGATTTATTGGTTTTATGAATCCAGTGTTGTTCATTTTGAATGTTACTAGTATCATCTGTCTTTCTTCTTTGACATCTGTGGGTTGTAAACTTTTCAAATCATGTTCTTTCCACATCCACTTCATCTCTGCCATTCTTCTTGGATCAGGAATGGTATTTATCCAATGACAGCTTTTGGGGTACCGAGTCCACATCAGGCTCAACAAAAGACGGTTAAATCTCCTGTTGTCATTCCTTTGGTCAAATCCCCCACACCTGAACCCACAGAGCTCGAGACACGAAGGGTGTGTATGTTGGAATTTTTTTTTGCATGAAGTGATCCTGTTCCTAATGTTTTCTAAGCTTGTGTTTGTCTTTTCAATACTTGATTTTTCTTTTCCAGGTCATTCAAATGCAATGTAACATAGAACCTGTTGAGGAGGGAGCAAAGTACCATGCAAGTTTGCTTTAGACTTTATAGGTTGATCATTTCTTATTAAATAATTTTTAACATTAAGGTTTTCTCATTAACCAGCAGCAACTTCATAATATCCAAGCAATTTGTTCAACAAACCAGACAGACGTATAAAAAATAATATTCTCTTTCATCTGTTTCTCTTTTTGTAGCTTACGTTACTGCTGAAACTGGAAGACAAACTGAATCGGCATCTCAGCTGTGACATGTTACCTCGTAAGATTAACTCTTATCATTAAGTTTGTATCACACTAGCAAATGAACGTTTGAAGACACATTTCTGATCAGCTCTCTAAATCATTTCTTTTAAAAGTAGTTTTAATACCAAACCAGTCAACTTTGAGCTGACAGAAGCACACAGCACAAGTTTTTAAAGTGCATGCGACATTGAATATTTGTGATAAGTACAAACACATTTTTTTGTAAAGAAAGTCACAAATGTAACAGAAAAGATGCATGTGCATTAACTGGAGGTGAAAACAAAGTGGAAGGCCTGCATGTCAACAGAGTATTGCTACACTTGCTAACAGTAGCAAAGAATTTGATGTTTCTTTAGGTTATTTTGAGTCAGTATCTCAGAAGAAGAAGGCCAGCTATCTTCAGATGGCGGAGCACTAGTTGGGCACTGCTCCTTGTATGTTTGAGACCCTGGCACAGTTGGCAGCTCAACATGCCAGTCAAGCGACCAACGGTTGCACAGTTTCGGTGCATAATTGCAACATAATTTCTTGACAAAAACATGCCCGTTCTTGTGACAAAATGGGTTTCTATTACATTTTCATCCTAAAATAATTTGTATTTGTAGGAAATGCATGTCACATAAAGTTTAGAAAGAAAAACTTGTAGGGCGAAACTTTGAAATTTCCACTACATCATAATTGGATTGGCTACTGAAAGTCGGTACTAGGAGAGTTTAAAAAGGTCCTGATGTGTGCTCAGTAATCCAGGTAGATTGATCCAACAAGGTTGAGTCAGGTCCTTTGAAGAGCCCGTCCAGAGGACCTGACTCGACCTTGTTAGGTACTTATAACATGTTTGTGTTGCTCAGATGACACTCAGGGAACTTGAACAAATTAGTATCTGTTCTTTCTGAACCATGTTCAGCTGTGAGTGCATCATCTGTCATTTCCTCATCAGAAAAGTTGAGGAACAGCTAGGCCTGTCGCGATAAACAATATAACAATTAATTGCATGATAAATGAAAAATTTCAACCTCATTTTCATTTATCGGCTTTATCGTTTCTTTGTGTCTCTTTCTGTCTCGCTCTACTAAAGACACTGGATGACAAAAGGCTCAACTCTGGTGCTCTTCACTGACCAATCCCTTTCTCTTTTCTCTTTAAAATCTGTTGTAACTGTCCAAAATTGTGTTTTTGGATCATTAAAAGCAGCTTAGCTGAGAAGCTAATCTACGAGCTAAGCTAACAGACCGACCTCGGGGGAAAAACCTCCATCTTATTGAAGCTCAAACGTTCACGATTGAAACCAGTGCCTTTATGTAAAAAGTTGTTTTTCTCTGCACAAAGAAGCTGAAAACTTGTTTACTGATTTTTTTTTTTTAATTAAAAGATTTGTGTGAAAAATGCTATGCTAAAGAGCTCAAACCACACAGAGCAGCCGCCATTTTTAGAACCCAAAACAAGGAAGGAGAGACAGCCCGTGCCACGTCAAGGGGCCTCCCTCCCATTTTTCTTAGAGACATGCTTCTTGCTCCCTCACTATCCATCCTTTTGTTCAAACTGTCTTATACTGCCATCCAGTGGTCAAAAATGTACTACACACAAAAATTAACCAACATTTCTTCTTAAATTTGACAATAATTACTAATTATTGTCTAATTTCAAACAATATTATTGTTTATCTCAATAATTTCTGACTAAATTAATCGCCCAGCAAAATTTGTTATCGTGACACGCCTAGGAACGGCTTCAATTTAGCTTTCAGAGGCAGGAATTAAAGAGCTGGAGTAAATAAAATGTATGGTTATATCTGTGAATCACTAAGTAACTTAAGTCTACTTTTGTTACTCGCCATTGAATATTAATATTGAGTAACTTTTGATCTTACTGTTTGTGTTGAAGAGCATAAGGAAAGAGCTGCAGAGTTCATGCATGGTGTCACAATGTGCACGTTGTTGCAGCATTTAAAAAAAGTCAAGACTATTTTAGGCAGATAGTCTGTCAGACAGGCTGTCTGTTGTAAACAAAACTGCTGTGATTAATGTTTCAGCTGACAACAGGTTAACCTTTACCAACTCCGAATCATTTTTCATCTAAATTGTCAGAATATAATATGTTTAAGAAATGTTGATTTAGTAAGAACTGTAATTGTACTGTTTCTAACTTATTAACGTATGAATATTTCTGTTCAGTGCCCTGAGATGACTTCTGTTGTAACTTGGCTCTATATAAATAAACTGAATTGAATTGAACTATTAAAAACCAATTACTGAATATGGCTATGACTGCTAAAATTAGATTGAAAAATTGTTTTTAAAAAACTACTAAAAGCTGGAGAAGTTGTTGATTTTCTTTGAAAGAAAAAACAATGTTGCAAAATGAATCATCAGGGTGAGGAGAGTGGCAAATAAAACAAATGAATCATTATTCTTACTGTCACTGTGTTCATAGTGTGTAATATCTGAACAGTGCACTATGTTGTTTTTAAGATATTTTTATTTTAAAAATCTTAATTTGTTTATTTCAATAATGGACCTCCAGAAGTCAGTTTTGTCCAAAAGCATGCATGTTAGGCTGATTGGTAACTCTAAATTGACCCTAGGTGTGAGTGCAACAGGTCCCTCTTGTAAATGAGTCCCCGTGGCTCAATGAGGCTAGCCTGTATAAATAAAGGTTGAATGGATGAATGTTTCATTGCTCAAAAGAGAATGCAATTTGTTCTAACTGCGACTTGTGTAGTCAGTTTGAGCATGTATGTGAACACACACCAGTCTGGTATATCTGAGCATGTGCAATGTTGCAGACATGTGGGGAATGTCAGCACTGTAAAAGACTGCAGTTGACAGCTGTCACCTCCTCTTGCAATCCCTTCTCAGGCTTTCATATCCCTGTCCAGCATTTCTGCACGCACACACACAGTTGCACGCACTTCAGCGTGTTCATTAACTGGACTATCTTTTCTGCTCTTTCTCCCTTTCACTGCTTCTCACCGTGAATGTCTTGCTTCGCTCTCTCACTCCTTAATTAATCCCACTGACATGCATCTGTAATGCGCTCCCATACACATTTATCAGTCTCACAAACACACCTTGGCCTCTTTGTAAACAGACTCTCTTGCTGATATCTGGGTGGGGGTTCTTGAAAGCTTTCCTTATCGACCAAAGTGCAAAGTTAATCTAAGAGTTCACCGACTGAGCCAATCTAATTTCACCTCTTAGGCTTTATTATGGTTCCCCTACTTTTCACTGCTATAAATCTCTAGTTCATTAATGATTATTATAATATAGCTTTAATGCAGAGCATGTAAGCTTTATCTGTTGTACTCAAATATGTTGTTACTTTTATCTCTTTATCAAGCTAAAAAAAATAATTGGAAAGCCCACCCTCTGCTTGAATATTGGTGTAAATTTCATACGTCTCTGATCTGTTGGTGTTTTGTTGTCCTAATGTCGCATAATGTCTGTTCATTCAGCTATGGTCTTGCTAATGTTAGAAATTGACGTCATCTTGGTTATTAAATTTTACAGACCATGACAACTCAAATAATATCTCATTTTAGGCCATTAACAAAAATGAAAGTGTAGTTAGCAGGCTGGGGTTTTTAAAGTATGAAGCCACAAAAAGAAAGCCGTGAAACAGTTCTTTAAAATGTGTTTATTTTTGTTTTGTTTTTTTGTTTGTTTTCAGTAAAAACTGTCTGTTTCTAGTGTTTCCTTATCTTAAGCTGTGTGCGTACATTTCTTTTTGTTCATGGTTGTTTGCTGTATTTTGAAAGCCATCAAGTCTTAAAAGATTCTGACCATATTGAGAATATACTGGTTTAAACTGGAATTGTTTGTCTTGCTTGATACATACTTTTGTTGCTTATTATTAATGCTTCGATGGATGTTGACTAAAATGCAGCACTCCATCCCAAACAAATAAAATCCCACGAGCAAAAAGAGAGCAGAGTAGATGATGTTTGGAACAGAAGCTGTGTGAGAACTGCTGCTACCATCCTCATTACACAATTCATCATTCAGGAACTATAAGAACACACAGAGTAAAACTGCTTCTATCAAACTGATTAAACATATTTTCTTTAGAAGAGACACTTTGCAGCACTTTTTTTGTTGCCGATTATCAGGTTGGAATGTGAAACTTTAGATTGATTAGACAAATGCAGGGGTGAACACTTGGGTGCCAATGACCCAAAAATAGTCTAAACATGACGGCGTGCCTGTCGGCAAGTTTTCAGTCGGTTTGCACATGTGGAAACCGTGCATATCATCTTCCACTGCAGACAGTGGCCTCTTTGCACGTGCATTCTCAATGACCCTGGCGTTCTTCAAGAAGGAACTGTCTGCAGTGAAAAATGAAGCGGGGAGGAGCTGAGCCAAGTGCAGCTCTGGGTTGTAACTGTGGTGAATCACAGATGCAGAAAAGCTCGTTTGAAGGAGAATTTGAACTATATCGTTTTAGTACTGCATTTAAACTAACCCCAGGCTAGTGAGTGTGTGTGAGAGATGCTGAGTTATCATTGAAGTGTTTATACAAATGTTTAAATTACTGCCAGTGACTGAGGTGGTGTGTGTGTGTGTTTCAGATGAGAGTGTTCAAGTATTGGCTGAAGAGTTGGTCCAACTGGGTCTGATCAGCGAGGTGAGTGGTTTTGTACATTTAATGAATGGGAGACCCTGTAGGTGTGTGTCTGTGCAGTAAGACCAAAGACAAGTGAAGTAAAAAAACATCGATCACTTTGTTGCCACGGCGCCTGACAGTGGGTGGGGTCAAATGAATGGTCTCTTGATGTGTTGAAAGCATGAAAGCAGAAAAAAAGGAAAGTGTAAGGATCTGAGTGACGGATGAGGTGTGGCCATGGACAATTGGGCAATAGCGCATCCACAAATGCAGCTCCTGTAGAACGTTCTGGGTCTGCAATGGTCAGGGAACATCAGAATTTGACAGTAGAAGAATAACTGGTCACAGGTTCACTGAGGCAAAGGCTAGCCTGCGTTATTAAAGTCAAGTCAGATTTATTTATATAGCACATTTAAAACAAACTGTTACCGAAGTGCTTAACGAAGAAAAAAAAAAATCAGATCACCTTGTGTCAAATGTCAAGTAATAATAACAAAAAAAAAGCATAAACTCAATTAGAAAGATGAAATACTAAATCAGATAAGACTTCATTTCATGTTGGTGCCAAACACATGGAGCAGTTTGCAGTGCAGCTGTGTAGATGTTTAAACGGTGTCTTTGTTCTTCGCAGATGGACCAAGTCAAAATCTCTTCATTGCTCGAAGAGGCGTACAGCCAAGCTCTTCAGTAGCGGGTCTTCTCAGAAGTGTGTTCTTGATCTTGTTACTTCTTTTTGGATCTACAACAAAATGATTGTAAACATTTGTTTACCCCGTTGGGTCTGTGACCAAAGGAGGAAATCATCCCTTACATCAGGAAGGAAAACTACATGAGCACACAAACCTGCACAAAATGCCCATATACATCTACCGTAGTCAACTTCAAAGAAACGATCTGCTGTGAATTATGTTATTATTTTAAATGTCAGAGCTTATATTCATTTATACATGTAGAAATATTATAAATGGTTTGACCATTGTTTAGTTTAAGCCTAATAATTTGGTGAATACTATTTTTAGTATAGCCAGCTTGTGGTCCTAACAGAACTGACTGGAATACATTGAAACAGACTTCGTCTTCAGGTCTTCTTTGTTTACAGTGTCCATAAATGTTCCGTTTAGACGTTCAGCTGATTCTCTCCTTCACTGTAGGTACTGCTCACACACGTGCTTTTGTAATTTAATGTCTGTTTCTGCACCTGGAGAAAAATAGTTGCCTTGTCAGTGATGGAGAGATTTCTACACAAAGAAACTAGTCCAGACTCTCCTTTCATCATCATCCTCATCATTTATTTAATTTTTGTTTTGCTTTGTGCAATCTAACACCCAACATTTTACTTTGTTTGTGCTTTGTTCACCCCAGCAAACATCCTTTTAGGTTAAATGTAGAATAGTTTATCTAGGTTGCTAGACATGAAACTTTTTCATTTGACTTCTTAAAATGCCTAAAACAATGCATGTACTTGATAGTATTTTACAATTTGGGATGGCATCGCCTGCTCACTTTGAGGTACTGTGAAGTCAGTGTCTTTAAATTTCTGATTGTATTTTGTGTGTATATCTTGGTGTGTGTGTGTGTGTATATATATAGACACCCATGCATACATGTTTAAGTATAATATACACACATACACAGTTTTCAGTATAAGTGCGTTCGGGTCCACTTTTGTACTGATTTTTTGTTTGTTTGTTTTTACACCTGCTGCTTTTTGAGTTTACATGTTACTCTGCCTTTTGAATTTATGTGACTTGTGTACTGAACTCTGCCATTATATCCTGTACAAAGTAGACTGCCTTTTCCTGATAGGTCACTGAGTGCTCTTCTAAATGTGCCGGAGACTGGACTCCAAGTGTTTTACTGTGCACTTTTACATGGTGACCACATGGAGCAGATGTGGACAACATATGGCCCGTGGGCCAAATGTGGTCCTTGGACACTGTCAGGCCCCCATTATCTTTAACTGGAAAAAAACAACTTTTAAAGTAAGCAATGAAAACCTGCATTTTATCAATGAAACATAAGGAAGTCTAAATTAAACATCTTAAACAAAGACATCAAAAGCCTTTGGGTTAAGATAGGCTAAAACTTTTCTTCTTCTTTTTTTTTTTAGATGTGGTTCCAGGATTAGACTGCATTTTAAAGGCTCCAAAAAGAAACATTTTTTTTAAGTTAAATATATTGTCACAAAAACTATGTCTTATCTTCCTGAAGAGTATCGGACATCTATACTACAAGAAAAATCCTAAAAAAAAAAAAGTCTTCCAAATTATTCATCTTAAAAATAAAATTAAAAAAATCTAATTCTCTGCAGCCCTTCAGTTGCTTTAAATATCGTGATTTGGCCCTCTGGATAAAAATGTTGCCCACCCTAGCTGCTGACATGGAGCGTCTGAATCAAGACCAATTTTCATGTTTCCATTTTTTTTTTTTTTTCTTCTGTCCCTTACCAAAAACGATATTATTCAAAATGTGTGCGACGTTTTGGATCCTACAGGTCTTGATTTGACCTAAAGTGAGATCAGGTGTTTTTTCATGACACTTATCCTCAGAACTTTGTGGACCGTTCGGTACTACTGTTACTGAAAGCTCATACACGTCTAAATTTGCAGTAAAGCATGCAGTAAGAGTGCAAATAAATGTTAACATTTTAGGTTTGTAGGCCAGAAATGGTTGTGTGTAAATTTTTCCTTTATGGTATTTTAATCAAATAAAATCTTGTCATGACTTTACCTGTTAATTGGAGACTGTTTGAGCTTTCAGGCCTCTGTTCATCTGAGACTGGTTGTCAGTTTGTTCAATGTTGTACACTCTTGTACTCAAATAGAAGAGCTGGGTATCTTAGAACTAGTACTTTAAGACAGTTTTTCCTCCATGAATTTGCTAATATCACATTTTTAATTTGATTTTATGTTCTGTAAACTGTGTTTTCCCAAAGATGTGCTCGTCAACATGGTGAATGTAAACGCATCAATGTGACCACCAGAGCTTTATATTGATATTTTGCACCCTGCCTGGCCTCTCTTGGTACTCTTGCACCTTTTTGTGTTGGTGGTGATAAAACTGGTTATTAAATAATCAAAACAGGGTTGGCAGCTCTAACCTGTTACTCCATGATGTGAGCTTTTGGTTATAGCTGGACATTTCTGTTTAGTAAACGACACGTGTCAGTCAGTACGTGCCTCTTTTTCTGAGACTAATGACAAGTATCAAAAGTAAAAGAAAACTTTTTCTTAAAAATAAACGCATCATTGTCTCCTTTTCTGTGTGGGACTAATTTGGATGAAGGAGCGTTCAGGAGCCTGTCTAAAAGTCACAGGTAGGGGTTGGTGACGTCATCCAGGAAGTGGACAGGGAAGTAGGTGAGGCCAAGTACATTGTGCTGAACGGTTAAACTAAAAAGAAAGAAATAAGTTTTTATGCAGAGGAGAAGACTTAAGTCCGAGCAGAGAAATGTGCAGCTTCGGTGAGTGGCTGGTGTCAAAGATGCTAAAATAAAAAATATTTATTTTTTTAAGTCGCGCAAAAATGTCCGAAAGGCACGATGTACCTGACCACAGGCCTTTTTTAAATACATTATACTTTAACTATATTCTGTAGGTTTGGATGTTTCGACTTGCTTTATGTTTAAAAACATGAAGCGAAACAAAAAGTTTGATATGTCCTGCAGTCATTCATTTACATGTTAAATACTGTGCAACTGTTTGTAGCTGTGCAAAATGAATGTTAATTTGAACAATTGTCTTTATGATACTGCTGGAAGTAAAGCTTTAACAACAAAGCATTTAGAGGCTAAATTAAGTAGTTTATGATTTATTATGCTGCAATGCCACTTAATATGCAGTATGTATTTATTTGTGGTTGGGATCATAATGAAGAGCCTAAAGCATCCATGTTTCATCATTGATGTGAAGCTTCCCAGTGTGGGATTAAAAGTTAGTACAGTATTGTTCTTGTCAGTAATTTAAAGTACAATAATTTCAGCTCTTTACTCATAAAGCAAAAGCTGCAGACTTGTGGCCCTGATTATTAACTATTGCTAAAAGTCTCAAAAGCCATATTTTTAATGCATTTATGACTGCACTTTTAAAGCCTTTCATTGTCTAATCTTTAACAGTTAAGATTTTTTAAAGTAATTTTGATCACTGTAAATCTTGTGGTAGATCATCGCAGCTTTGGGAACCACTGGTTAAACCTTTAAGTAACATAATGAAGTCCACTAAAGTATGAACTTATTGCTCATAATGAAATAACTTAAAACCAGTATTTGCTGTGTTTGGGACGTGATGTCACATAATATTAATTGCTACTCAGTTACCTATTTCTAAAGTTGTGTCACAAGACATTTAAATACAGAAACACTTGTGTTTTTGTCATCCAGATAAGGACACAGGGCCGGGGAGACTGATGAAAAAGGGGTTAACTCTCATTCTGGTCGGGCATATCAACTTCATTCTTGGCGCTATTGTTCACGGCAACGTCCTCCGCCACATTTCCAAACCCACCCAACATATCAGCACTGAGTACACTGTAGCCAACATCATTTCTGTAACCTCAGGCTTGCTGGTGAGTCGCTCCTTTATATTTTTGTTTTGTTTCAAAGCTCAGGAGTTGATATAGAAACCGTGCCTTTAAAGGCCACTTGATACAGAAATCTGAACATTTTATCTTAAACTGATGTTTATGACGCAAACAAGAAGACAACTTGTTCTCCAACTCATCCTGCAGCATCCTACATCTTTTTTTGTTTCCTTTTTTTTCCCTCCGTTTGAAATTCATTCCTTCAACCTTTATTTACAAACCGGATTCCAAAAAAGTTGGGACACTAAACAAATTGTGAATAAAAACTGAATGCAATGATGTGGAGGT
>JARVGQ010000759.1:17172379-17184136 GCA_031762355.1 Hypsolebias martinsi | reverse complement strand
TTTTACATCTAATAGAAACATATACAGTATTTTTTATTATAAAAGATATATCATGAATATTACATATTATATTTTGGCATTTACTCCACAACACTTTGTCACTGAAAAATAAATGTATATTTAATTTGTTCATTGAAATAGATATTTTATTTCCCAGTACAGTTTTATGTTGAAAACCAGTTTAAAAAAACACAAGTTTTTTAAATTAAATAAAAATGATGTATAATACAAGCTTGTTTATTTGTTAATCTGTCAGATTACACTGATGCATGCTCAATAATCCAGGTAGAAAAATCTAAAAAAAGCTAAGTCTGGTCCTCTGGACATTTTTTTTTTCCCTTTGTTTTGCTTTGGTTTTTTTGAATGTCCAGAGGACCAGACTTAGCTTTTTTAGAATCTGTCGGATTGTTTTTTTTCTAGCGGTAACACTGCACAAACAACCACAGAAGTGTCACAAAAGGTTTAAAGAAACGTGGATATTGTTAGATTTTTGATCAGCCAATTTTGTTCTTGTCTTTTCCTCACCTGATAAAAATCCTGATAAAATTTTGTCAATTTATCTGGTAATTGATGAGTGTCCTGTCCTCATACAAACACTTTTGCCCAGCGTGTCATGATGACACAAACTGAAACATTGAATCTTCTCGTTTTCCTTCATTCTCTCTCCTAGTTGGAGGAAGCGGCTGAGAGCTCTTCCCACACCCGTTGCCTGATGGAACAACACTCAAATCCTGAAGTTTAGCAGACCTCATCAGTTGGTTTCACTCTGTTCATTTCAAACCACTCAACCTTTTATGCCAATATAAAGATTATTAAACGCACTTATACATGTGTGGATGCTGCGGAAACATGTCGGATGTTCTCAGTCTTAACAGTAACTACAGTACCAAATGCTGTATTCCAAATATGAAGACATTGTTGATGAAGAAAAAAAAAATATATTTTTTGTTATGGTTTAACCTTTGCAAATCTGTGCAAAATTTTAAATGTTTTCTTGTATTGTTTAAGCATGTTTTAAACACTGTGCTGTATGAGGTGGATTCTGCAAACCATTTTGTTTGTTTTTCTGAACTAAGGTTTGGTGTCATGAAGTTTGTTATATAATACCTTATTTAACCATTTATTAAATAGTTTAGCCTACAACGTGTATTAGAATTAGTCTAAAGAAAAAATAAATAAATAAAAAGATCAACAGTTTTTGAAGATGTTGTTCAGATACAATTGATTTATTTACTTATGATCATTTTAGGCTTATTGCAAACATGTAGCTTTCTGCAGTAAAATGATTTTCTTGTTAAACACAGATGTATATTGTAAGACTGCAACATTTTTGACTTCACTTTTCTGACTGCATTGTTGTCAGTTTTGTTAAAATGTTAAATTTGTTCAAACGTGCTTCATCATAACCAAAGCAGTAATAAGGATTAAAATGGACTGAATGTAACTGAAGTTGCTTAATGTCTGTCCCCCGCTGTCGGAGCAAACAAAACATCAGAGCAGTTGAATTTTAATATGTTACAATTTGTTGTGAACTTTTCAGTAAGAATAATGAACTCCAAACTAAAGTGTGTGTTGACTGAGTGTATTTGTGCGTGTGGAGTACACTGTTAGTGGATGTTAAGTGGGGTCATGGGGTTAAAAACAGTAATGTGGGCCAGTGGCCTCAATCATGGACCCCCCTACATCAGATCATCAAACAGTTCATCCAGTGCACAGCTCAATTGTGTGGAAGGAAATCAAAGCATGCACTAATCCTGAAGCTGCAAGGGATAAATACAGTCACAACAAACGAGCTGTGGCGTCATGACACTAATTTCAAACTACAGTATTTTAAAGAATAAAAGCAAACACTTGTCTTTTTGAACTTACTTACCTTTTGCTGTACATTCATCGTTGTTAATTATTTTGTGTAACGTTTTGTGCCACGCGCGCGCACTAAACGTAAGGTGTACACTGTACGGTGCAACACGCAGCTGAGTGAAGCTGACACGCCCACTTGCAGATGCAGCCACGCTGTGGAGCCTCTGCGCGCTCACGGTGACTGCGCGGTCCCGACGTGTGGTTGTAGCTCCGGCTGTAACCGCAGCGACCGGAGCCGCGAGGACCGTCAGAGCCGCTCGGTGTTCGTCAACGCAAAGGTAAACACTGACTGCAGGGACGTTACGGTGCTGGGCGGCGGGGCTCGGACCATGAATGCTGTCTGTCGGAGAAGGCGCGCGCGCCTCACCGCTTGTAACCGCTGTCCTGAAAGTCGCCGCGGCGACAAACGGGACTGATGGTCGCCCATTCCTGAGAGTCGCCTCAACAACGGTCAACGACACCTCCGCGAAAAGAAAAAAAAAAACGTTTCTTGGAGCTACGCGGCTCTTTCCCTCCCCGGTAACGAAAACGTCGCGCAGGTGTTCACGTCAATTAGCATCGATTTAACGCGGGTAGCTTTAGCTAGCTGTCAGCGATGACCGTTGGAGCTGAGAGAACTGAGCTCGACGGGTTTCCCGCCGTTAATTTATTTAAATGGGTTCCTAAAGTTTTTTTTTAATTATTATTATTATTATTATTATTATTAACTGTATTTCTAAAGTTCACGTAAAGTCGCGGAGCGTTACTGACGCAAACGTGAGAATGGGCAGGGGACGTCCGCAGGTGTAGCGTTCACATTGGAACCCCCGGTAGATGCGGCTCTCTGTAGTCCGCATGAGCTCGCCTCTCACGAAATAATGTCAAACACCGACACAAGCCGAGACCTAAACATACTGACAGAGAAATCTGCTGAGCATCAGCTGCACATCGCATTTGATCCTTGAAGGGTGTGGCTGATGTGTAAACTTCAACTGAACCCCCTCTGCCTTTTCAGCATCAAGCCTCTATATGAACCTGTAGAACCTGTTTGATGGGTCTGATCCAGTGTGACAATTTAACGTGGGTTTTCTGTCTTGCAGAGGAATCAGCAAAACCGTCCTGGTCATTATGGCATCCTGCGGGCTCAGCGATTCTTTCAGACATAGCTGGAAATACTGGGAGAAGAGATAAAGGAGTGCCGAAAGGAGAAGATGGACAGTAACTCTCAGAGGAGCTGTATCAAGTAAATTGGTTTTGGACTCTGCTCGGAGATGGAACAAGTGGAAGCAGCTTTAGACCAGAGGAGCAACAGAAGCTGGGAAGAAATCATATCTTGGTTGTTAGATGAGAAATAATTTGAAATGTCATTATGTGCATAGGACAGTTTAAGAAGAAAAAAATGCCTGGACATGTTGAGGATTGACACAAAGAATACTGTTTGGAGCCAGCATATGAATGAGGACTTCCAATGTGCGGTTTAGACTGCATATCTGCTTTGTGGATTTTTCCTTTCACTTCTATTCAGTATTGGCCATCAAGTGTGAAGATGATGATGTCGTGAGACGCTGAAAATATGTGGAACGTTAAAATGCAAACACTTGTCGGAGAAGAATGCGCCGAAGACGGGCATTCAAAGACCAAAACCATTGTCTGCGGACGAAACGTTCCCGTTCGCCGTTTCTCCGTCCTCCTTCACCTGCTGCTCTTACTGATTAGCCCTGCTCTTTCCATCCACCTGGACCATATAGAAAGCCACAGCGAGTTCAGCTGTGAGCCCATCAGACTGAGAATGTGCCAGGACCTGCCTTACAACACCACCTTCATGCCCAATCTTCTGAATCACTACGACCAGCAAACAGCTGCACTGGCCATGGAGGTAGGGTTTGCCCACATCTTTTAGGTGATGCATAACACAGCACAGCAGTTGTAAATTAATATGATAATGTTTAGAATAAATTTATTCTGAGGATTTGAATATTTATATTAAATCAAATGCCGGTGCAGAAAAGGTAAACTACTGCAGAGCAGCATCCTGCAGACTTGTCGTGTTGTGCACCTGCTGCAGACAAAAGGTTTTCTCATAGCCTGTTGTGACAGTGTCAGCATGGCTCAATAACTGGATCTGAACGTAAAATTGTCAGTACAAATGTTTGCTAATGCCAGTACTCTGTAGACGGTGTAATACACCTTAAACATAAGATGTATCGATCCATTCACCAGTTCATCCGTGTTTTGCTATTTACTTGTAGTTAATTGTCAGAAATGAATGTTTTTAGTGGAATGTGTGGTCATGTTTGCAGAACGTTGAAACCTTTGCATACAAAAATAATTTCAATAAGGGGCCTTGTTTTACACTAAGAAGCTTCTGCCTCTGAACTCTTTAAGATGTGGGATCCACAAAGCCACAGGCATGAAAGTCGAGGATTTAACAAGAGCAAGACAAAAAAGGCTCAACTCGATCTGTCTTCCTCATGTTACAGATGCATCTTCTGCTACATGTCACTTCTAGTGTAGACGCTCACTGAGTCACTCCTGGCGTTTATTTTTTTAATCTGAGCAGCAGCTAAAAGACAGATTGTGCTACATGTTCAGCAGCTGATGAAAAGCAATATCTTCCAATGAGGTGCTTATGTGATTTGAAGGTTCAGAGAAATATAATTGTGTCTGGGCTCAAATGCAATAGTAGACTCAGACTATCCATCTTTATCATGTTACCTCTCTTTCCTACTATTGTCACTCCATGGAGAGTGTTAAAGAGCACTGAACAATTTGTTGCTCACTAACTATGCTGTAATTACCTGCATGCAGTATCCAACTCAAATCTTTTAAGGCTGGGGCTTTTTGTTTGTTTTATTAAAGTACTAAAAACCACGTAATTACTGTTAAAAATAAGACTTTGTCTTGTAGAGAAATTCAGGTAGAACCATTGATTATTTTGTCTCTTACTATGTTTATTTGCCAACGTCTTTAAATACTAAAGCAACTACCGTACGTACGCTGAAGGGCATAGTTTTACCCGTGTTTTGTCTAGCGTGCAACTGTGGCTGTAAGCTTAAATATCACAGATGAATAACAAATACAGTCACTAGAATTAAGTTTGCTTCCAGCTGTTCATAGTTGGCATATTAAATGACTCTTGTTGAAAAGCTGATGAATTTGGACAAGGCCAATGTTGGTTGGGTACATTGCATGTTTAATCTTGTGGTAAGCTTTTTCACATTTCAAAATTAGATTGTCACGCAAATGATGGGGCAAACATTCTGTTTGGCCGGCATCTTATTCCATCACTGCAAATTATTTTTCCTGCATCAAAATTAGCAGTGAAGTCCTGCACGAGTCCTCTGAAGGGTCACTGCTCTCACATATCTTACTCCCTTCAAAAAATTGAGGGATTAAGAAACACGGCTTTGTTCTTTTGTTTCATGCTCATGTTTCTACCACTGTATGATTAATGCACGTTTAAACTGTAGTCAAAGCATTCGGTCAGCACATGAAAGACCACGCAATTGTTAAATCATGTCAATTCCTCACCGTCGTGTCAAAACACGCCGTCTCATACTCTGTGAGAAGCATCTGTTGTTGAACTTGATTTGACCTGGATGAAGTTAGAGCCAAGTAACTGACACCCACAGTCCCTTCAGTCATGGAAGAGGCAGTTTTCTGAAGAAGGCTCACTAGCAACATGAGCTCTGTCAGTTTTCCTGCTCTGCTCTGCTGTGAGCAGACATGATTGCCCTGGTGGGAACCCTGGAGGAAATTTAATAATCTCTTGGTAGAAGACAGTGGCTGCATAAAGCCATCTTCTGTCAATGATTGTGTGTTTTAGGATGATCCACATGCACTACATGCATCTCTGTTTGAGTGCTCAGTTGGCTCTAAAACTGAAATTTAAATACCTCATTAATAGTACTGAATACTGATTTTGAAGTATTGTTTGGGATTTTGTCCAAATTAATGAAATTGGGATTGCAGAAAATATAAGATGTTGATGCAAAATGCAGAACCGTCTAGAAAGCATCAGATAGTTTTGTCTTCGTTTTTCTTCTCACCAGTGATTCTAAACACTCGTCAGAGCAAACCTGGACTGAAAACAGTAAATAGAGCCATCATCCAAAGAAAGGCATTAAAATGCTATACTAAAGGGCTAACTTAGGTGTTCAGGCTTGGTTACAGAAATAAGGTTGTTTTTTTACTTAATTTTGTCTTCAAAATGAACTGTGTAAACTGCTTTTGCTTTATTGTATTCAACTTATTTCTTTTAAGATAATGGAAAATGAGAGGTGATGGTTGTTTGTGCTTTTAGAAGAATACAAAACTCTGTTTAACTCAGTTGGGAAGCCAAATTTAATTTACATAGTTATGATTGCAGTCATTCAAAACAGACTTTGTCAAAGTCCAGATAATTATAATTTTTTTAATCAAACAGGAACAACTGCTGCCAGATCAGTCTGAGGAGCTGAAGATGGTTCATTACAATGTAGCTACTGTCAGCAGTTGTTGTAGTCACTGTTTTGGGTCAGATCATATGCTGAATGTTTGCTCTGCCTCAGTGGTGAAGCTTGCGTGTCTTGGAGATCATTGGAGTCCTGTTTTAAATTACACTGTAAATGCAATGTTTTCTCCCATTTTTTATATTAGGCTTAGCTAGGTCATAAAATAGGTTATTTGTTATGTGGAAGCTTATATACATAGCTTATAAAATTGAGCCACTTTTTTTTTTTTTTTTGCATTTAAATTTGGTTAAGCCAACATGATACTAAGACTTGTACTTCCTGTGAGTGTTTGCCTGTGGGGGTGTTAGAGCAGGGGTTTTGGTCCCAGCTGTCATCACTCACTGGTGCAAACTAGCTGCTAATCTCTCTCAGCTCCACAATGACATTGATTCCCACACACTATGGACCACCCCATCTGCCACAATGGTCAATTAGACCTGAGTAAAGGGGGTGAGACCGTGAAACACGAGAGCAGGAGCTGAAAGAGGCCAGAGATTTGAGTTTAGAAAAGGAAATGTGCAAATACTATTCTGGAGGTTGCATTTGTGCCTGCTTTAATTTTTGTTAATGTTTGAGTTATGTAATAGTGAAATATAATCTTTATTGTCCATCTGCTGCAGCCGGACATCAGAGTTCTTAAAGGATTAGCTGTTAATGGTGGCATTAAAGGTTCATAAATGTTTGAAACACTCATTTTAGGTATGACACAATGAGATTGTGTATATTCAACAACAAAAAAAGATGAATAGGTGAAGTGCAAAGGAGGTTTGGGGCAGCCAGGCTTAATTAGCAGGGTCTGCAAATCCTGAAGTGCTTTATATTTGGTTGAAGACTTATTCACTAAATAAACAACTTGTGTTCCTCTGTAGGAAGACTAAACTACAGTGGAAGAGGATGTGTTATGTGCTGCAAGTAAGAAATTCAACAAATTGTGATACCAAGCGTCTTCTTTTTTAACTAATTGAAATACAAACATTAGAGCTTATGTGTTGGCTTTGGGTATTTCCCTTTAGCAAAATTGGTAAAATAGATTAGACTTTCAAAAACAAATATAATTTTTAGAGTTTGTGAAATGGGTAGATTTTTTTTCTCGAATATCAGTTGACAAAATTTGGTCATTGGTTGATTAAAGCCCTTCATGAGGATGTTTTACGTCTTGTTTTTGTTACATAGCCTCGTTTATATATATTTACATGTTTAACGACAAAAAAGCAGGGCCTCTGTAGCTTGAATTTAGAAAGCATTTTCTTAAACTTTGCAACAGTTTCAGTTTGTAGATTGAAAGAGTTTAAAGACCTGGCTGCAGTGAGTATTTTTTAACGTTATACCTCATTCATCTGGTTTGGACAGTTAACTCTTTTCTGTCATTAATCCTGGAGTGAAAGACGTTGCAAAGCTCATAAACAGCCTGTTTGGGGAAAAAAAGAGAGGATAATTCAAAAAACTATAGAGCACATGTGTAAAAGGCAACAGCTGTCAGTTATCACATGGCCACTGTGAAATCAGGAAAAAATTATATTTAGGTAAATGAAACGGTGACTCTCACTCTTTTAATACTACATTACTTTAAGGACCATAAACCCCACCTTGTCCTGCATTCGATCAGTATTTTTCATTTTCCCATAGTTGTCTATATTTATGAACAAATATTAAATTAAATTTTTTGTTTTTGTTTGTTTGTTTTGGTCAGTGGGCTTGAGTTATTTTTGAGCCATCTCTCTTATCATAAATTATGCTGTTTAACTCTTGAAACCAAATTTTTCTTATTTTATATCAGTTTTAGTTTGAAATTACCAGTGACACACTAAAGTAGATGATGTATTAAATCCCCCCCCATCCCCCAGTTCCTTTTTGTACAACAACAAAAGTCTGAAAAGTTGAGATCTATTAGCTTTAGTTGTTTTTATTTAATTGTTTTATGTTGCAATTCCAAGAAATTGGAGAGAGAGAGATAGATACACACGCACACACTATTTGTTGCAAACATGTCAATAATGAAAATAGCAAATGTTAAAAACTAGTTGCAGATGGACTAATAATCCACTTGTCTCAAAAGTAAATATGATAGAAGTGTTGATAGAGAATCATCAGAAAGAGAGTGTGAGAAATTAAATGTTGGGAAGTGCAAACTGAACAAGAGATGGGTAAAATTTGTAGACTTTACTGTCTCTGCTGTTTCTCGCACCACAAGGTCCTGTATTTCAGAATCAGCCTGCTTAATTTCTGAAAGGCCAACAGGTCCTCCTAAAGTGTGCGTGTGTGCGTATGCACACGCATGTGCTTGGAAGTGTTCACAACTCAAAAACTTGTTTGAGGCTTGTTGTTTTTGTGTGAATATGAAAGAGGTTTGTGAGAGAGGTTCACTTTTGAGGGATGGCTGTGTTGCTTTTGTATTTTGTGTGTGTGTGTGTGTGTGTGTGTGTGTGTGTGTGTGTGTGTGTGTGTGTGCATGTGCATGTGCACACTTGCTTTTCTTTACAATTGAAGAGGCTCATTACCCTATTTACTCTATAGACAGACAGGTCCTCGTTCAGTTTAAAAGTTCCTGTTTATTTCAGCTGAACTCTTAATTATCCTGCCTATTCTGACAGTCTTTTAAAACTGCCAACCCCCATGAAGCAATTATTTATTTATGCACTGAACAAAGGCACTGCCTAGTGCTGTTTTTTGGCAGACTGTTCCACATAGCTGCTGCTACCACTGCTTATTTAGCCTCACAATTCCTGAAAGAGATTTGAAGGGAAATTTTCCATTGCTCGAATACATAGCCAGTTATTTACATATTGTTCCATAGCCTGACATAAAGTAACATATTTTTCATACATAGATAGGATTGCGTTTTTTGTTTATTTGTTTCTCTAGCACAGTAGTCATTGTGTAATAAAATGTCAAACATTTGTGAAATGTTAAAATCATGAAAATTGCATGAATAGTTTTCACCTCTTTGAATCTTTTGATTCTTAAACTTATGTTCAAATTTACTGAGTGTGAATTTACTGAGTTTTTTGGGGAGGAGATACTTGATCACTTTTGAAATTACTGATACACTTAACCGTATGGAAATATAATCAAATATATTTGAAATATACACATTGCAAAAAACATAAATAGGAAATGCAGTTTTGATTTTGTCACAAAATAAAAAAAAATAAAAACTAACTTTAAAGACACAGGTCTAAGCATATTGCATATTGGGAACATCTACACAGCTTCACCTTGTCAGGTACTTAACACTGACATTATATACAGTACCGTACTTTATTATATCTGAGCAACATCAGTGTGCTACTAGTACTGTGGTACTTAACAGCAATCTTTGGTACAACTGTACATCATGCTTTTTGGTTGAGAAAATGTATCGAGAAACAATTTTCTTGAAGAGGTGTAAAAATGGAAAGTATCTCATTCACTTTGACGGAAATAGTTCAGAAGAATTTTTGTTTTTAAGACAGTAAAAACTGTCACTTGTGTTTTCTGTTTTGAGTACGGTAGCTGTTAGCTTGTCTTACCTGATCGCTCCAATATGAGTGTGGCTGGTTCTACTCTTTCAGCTGATTTGAAGCCCTCTGGTGCACAGTTATACAAATTTAGGTTATCCATGTCTTATGGTCCTAATCTGAACCCATGACCTGGTCTATGAAGTGTGTGGGTGAAAATGTGTTAGCAGCCAGTTGGAGAAGTTTAAACCAGCACTAATCCCAACTTACACTAACATGCACACAAACATACACACAGTTGCAATCATTGATCCTCTTCTCATGCAAAGCTATTCAACACAATGCTGCTCTTATGTTTTCAGCATACTGCAAATCAGAATCAGTGTCAGCTTTAAAAGCTCCTGTGCCTCTAATTGTGCACTTATCAAGCCACACACAGCTTTTCAGCACTCCAGAAATGGCTTGCATATTAATTCATTTACCATAGTTTCAAGGCAGGTTGTTTTTCACATCGGTGCCAACACAATATGAAATGTTCTTTTTTAGAAAGTAAAGTCTTTGTTTGTCCTGATATTAATATAAGACTACATAAAACCACATCACAAAAAATCAATTAGAAAATATGTGAATTGTATGAAAGCGCTGTAATAACTTATTTGAAAATTACTTTATTCTCTTGATAAAAAGATGTTTGGTTATAAATTGTGTTTGTGTTTAAGAGCTTAAATATGTGTGGTAAGCAGACGGGAGATTTATACGATGTTAAGACGTGTGGGTGATCGGATTCAGCTTTATCGTCACACTTTAGATTCTCCATCTTTACCATTTAATTTGCCCCTGCTGTCTTATGCTTCTTAGACTCTTTTGTTCTCATTTTCACACTTTTTGATGTCGCCTCATGTGCAAGCTTGTTTGCTCTACTTTTTTCATTGTTCGTTCTTTGTAGAAGATCTACAAAAATGTGAGTGGATGAATGTCTGTTATCCTCAGTAAGGCATGGCCATGAAAGAGTCTTCACATCACCTGTTGCCATGGTAGTTAAACTGGCTGAGAAGGAAAAGGGAGGAATGGAGGAAGGGAGATGGACAGGGGAGGGGAGGAAAATTGGATGATGTGTGGTATGTTCTAGAATAAACCAAAAGGACAAGGGAGAAAGAATAAGGCCACTGTAAATTAAAGAAAATTAGAATAAATCAAATATTTAGTTGCTGAATTTACATTTTCTTAGATCATTGACTAATCACAAATCCTAACGGTTTAATAGTAATTGTACTCTGATTATATAATCATTTTCATGCATTGTTTTGGTAAAGGGGCCTACAGCAGCACAAAACATTGGTTAAGGTAAAAAGACACCAGCTAGGAAGGGCCATTCAATTTTGCTTTGTTCATTGTTGTCTGGCAAAGACGGGAGAGATACGACTCATTAAAGATACAGTTTCAAGTAATTTCAGGCTGTATTGTCAATTATTGCATTAGCCTCCTTTTAGCGTAGCTATTAACATCAAGACATCCTACACCTGATTGGATTAATGTGATACTCTGACCTCTTTTCCTAGACCTGTGGTCTGCAGCTCTTTAAAGCTAACATAGAAATAAATAAGGTTTAAATTTGATAACTATTATGTAAAAAATTATAAATAAATAGCGTCATTTTGATAACACCAAGAATTAGAAGTAAAAGCTTGCCTTTGATACAAACGTTGAATAAAATTTGAAGTAAATGAAGGTATTTGCCTTTTATAAGAGGAAGTGTATCAAGTTGCAAATATCCAACAAGCTGAATGTAATATTTTAACGTGGAGTACTTGCATTTGTTTTCCACAACTGCAAAGTATAGGAAAGACTCCAATAGGCCTGCATAGCTGTGTTAAAGGTTTAGTCAGGGGTGTGGTCTGAACAAGAAATATGCCTTTTGTGTGTGTGTGTGTGTGTGTGTGTGTGTGTGTGTGTGTGTGTGTGTGTGTGTGTGTGTGTGTGTGTGTGTG
>JARVGQ010000759.1:17152231-17164827 GCA_031762355.1 Hypsolebias martinsi | reverse complement strand
GATGAAGCCCTCTGGAGTGAGGGTGAAACGTTTCTACTAAAAAAGAAACTGTCCAGATGACCTGATTGAGAGTTATCCAAAATGCAAAGAGTTTTCTAAAATTCAAAAGTAATAAAGAATAGCTAGTTGCTCAAAAGCTAAATGCTATCTAAGGTTAAAAAAATAAAAAAAAATAAAAAGGCTAACTAAAACTGGCAAAAGTTTAACTGAAAGTACCAGTAGTAGAACCTTAGCTTAAAACTAAACGTAGAGAAACCGTGACTAAAAGCTAAAAGGGGCAAAAGGCTAGCTAAAAGTTAGAAATTGCAGAATGGTCAGTATAATGTCAAAGTAAAACATCACCTAAAAGCAGCAAAAACTTACCTAAAAGTGGCAAAGTTTAGCATAATGGATTAAAAGACTATCAAAGCAGCACAATAGTAACTAAAATTAGCATGAAAAGACAAAAACGACGTTTTTGAAGGAATTGAAGAGTTATGTATTTATAAGAAGATGCTAAAGAGGTTAAAAATCACAAGTTACTAAAAACAAAAGATTCCATTTCCTGACTGAGCCAAATAATTGGTATATAAGCTGCTAAAATAGTTTAAAGTTTACAGACATCGTTTGATTACAATCAGTTCCTTTTATTTACACACCTCAAACAGCAGATCTCAAGTCTGTGCTCAGTGAGTGGAGATCCTTGGTGAATATTTTCACACGTTTCCTAATTCATAAAAATAGCAGCAGCACACAAAGCTTTTATAATTTCATTTATGTTTAACCTCTAAAAGCTTTTCTTCATCCTTAGCTGTGAAAGTATAAATCTGAGCTTCGAGTTTTCTTCCAGTCATTCCACTCAGAGTCTTCCAGAGGCTCAGAACCGACCGGCAAACTCAGATCTACCTGATAAAAGCGTCTCCATCTGCTCAACCTGAAACATCCAGACTCAAAAAACACACAACCAGATCAGACGAGCCGGGTCGCGGCACAAAACCTGAGAGAGAAAGCACCGCTGTAAGCCAATGCTCCGGTTTCCCACACAGACAGGGAAGTGAAGCCCTCATCAAAGGCCCCGCTGCCATTTGATCCTCAGGGCGTAATGTTCGTGTCCCTGCAGATTTATCATGTTTGGGTGACTCGACTCTTTCTCCTGTCGCCAAACAGTCAATGAGGATTTACTAAGATTTAAACAAAGATTCAATAGGGATTCAATAAAGACTCAATAAAGATTCAATAAAATAATTTAAAAATCAATAAAGATTGAATTAGGAAAAAATAAAGGCTCAAAAAAGATAAAATAAAGATTCAGTAAGGATTCAGTAACATCCATCCATCCATTATCTTTTACCCGCTTCTTCCATTTTGGGTCACGGAGGTCGCCGGTGCCCATGTCCATCAATCACTGTGTGAGGGGCGGGGTACACCCTGGACAGGTCACAAGTCCATCACAGGGCCATAGAGACATTCAACTATTCACTCGCTCACTCGCACCTAGGGACACTTTAGAGTCACCCATCAGCCTGACATGCATGTTTTTGGTCGGTGAGAAGAAACCGGAGTACCCAGAGGAAACCCACACATGCATGGAGAGAACATGCAAACTCCTCCCAGAGAGGCCCCTGGACCGGGATTTGAGCCAGGGATCTGCTCGCTGAGAGGCAGCAGCTCTACCAGTTGCACCACTGTGCTGCCCTGGATTCAATAACATTTTTCAAAAAAATCAATAAAGATTAAATTAGGATACAATAAAGACTCAATAATGATTCAATAAGGATTCAATAAGGAATCAATAAGTATTCAATAAATGTTCAATATAGATTTTATAAGGATTCAATAAAAGTTCAATAAGGATTTAACGATTCAATATGGATTCAATAAAGATTTGATAATAATTCAATAAAGATTCAATAAGGATTCAATAAATATTAAATAAAGATTCAACAAAGATTCAATAAATATTAAATAAAGATCAAATAAAGATTCAACAAGGATTCAATAAATATTTTAAAAAGATCAAATAAAGATTCAATAAGGATTCAATAAAGATTTGATAATAATTCAGAAATATTCAATAAAGATTCAGCAAAGATTCCATAAAGATTCAATATGGACAAAATACAAGAAATACTTTTTTTGTTTTACCGCTGTGGATTAAATGGAAAAACAAAATAATTACTCCTTTCAGAAATGCATATCTGCCAGCTCCTTGCATGCTAGCAATAACGAAAGGCTAATAGCTAAAAGTAGCCAAATTCTAGCTAAAGTTAAAACTAACAAAGGGGTAGCTAAAAGATGTAAAGATGCTAAACGCTAACTAAAAGTAGTAAAAGGCTAACTAGATGATAAATGCAGCAACATGTTTTCTAAAAGATACCTAAAGGCTAACTACCAAATGTTTCAAACAACTAGCTAAAAGTAGCAAAAGACTATAAGTAGCAAAAGGCTAGCTAAAATCCAATAGTAACATAGGGATAATTAATTCTCTAAATGGCTTTAAGAATCTGTTGGAATCCTGGCAAAAACCAATGCTGTCATGTTCTTGTTCTTGATTTTACATCTGCTTTATAATCTGTCTGTTTTAGCAACTTTTGACATCTTGCTTTAAATTGATAAAAAAAAAAAAAAAACTGTGTTTCTCTCTTATGATTGTCTATTGTTGATTGTCCAAGGAAAATATATTGCTGTACTGTTACTGTTGTCATCATCCTTAGTTTGTAGCCAGGTCTCTCTTGTAAATGAGTCCTCGAGGCTCAATGAGATTAACCTGCCTAAATAAAGGTTGAATGAATGAAAAAAATAATCTCACATAAATGGCTTTTTTAAATGTTTTAATCATGTAAAAGCTGTGTCAAAGGTAGCAGAAAAACTAGTTTGTAATCTTGTTGTGTGGCCAAAAGATTCTGAAAAAATGCATTGTTTTATAAGAATTCATTTGTTAGTGGGGGAAAAAAATCGTTTGACTTTCAGCTTATTCTCTCAGTGACTGTTATTCTGTATCACGCTGCCCAGTCAAACGTTGCACATAAACTAGAAAACTGTTGAAATGCTTATTATTGAAAGACGATGAAAATGTCTGTATGCATGATGTTCATTTTTGTGCAGTACTCAAAACTGTGTCATGTGCTCATGCACCACTGCTTCCATTTACTGGTGGAGCATCTCCGCCATCTGTGAATCTAGAACACAGCAATTGAGTAACGATCAAAATACACTTACAACCTATGAATTCACTCCAGCATGCGCACAACGCATATTTATTGATGCATGAATATTTGCACAAATACACTGACACACTCTGTAAGCAAATTCAGAAGCTTTTATGGTAACTGATCAATGGAAGTGCAGTGTTTTTTGTCACTTGTACGCATAAATCACATCTACCCAAACGCCAGAGCCCAGATTGACTATCGTTGTGCTGTTTGTGTTATCTGCTTTATCTTTACTAGCTAATCTTCATTAGTTCCCCTTAGCTGTTCCGTCTCAGCATCATATACACAAAGCAAATTGTGCTAATTATATGTGCTAATTAGACATCGATCAAATTCAGCAGGTGCGAGTACACTTGTAGCATCAGAACACAGAAGATATGTTGTCTACCCTGCACAAACTGAGTATGACAGTCTATCATCAGCATCAGAAGTGACCGAGAGGGAGAAATGTTTTCTCACGGTGAGCTGCAGATTTTAACAGATGAAGTACAGAAACATCTGATTGGGTCCAAGAAGAATCATGTTCAGGAATACATTTCTAAATTTATATGGAATTTTTGTCTTTGTTGATCATTATGCATCTTTATTTTGACTTAAGTTGAAAATAAGATCCTTCTGGACCTCAGTGCATGTTGTGCACACTTCCCATGTGCAGAGGGTCAGACTACTGCCCCCTTGACCTCAGAGCTGCAGACTGAAGGAGTTGCACAGAGAACACGCAGGGTGGGGTGGATCTGCAACAAATGTCCCAGAAAATAATTAGAATCTGTTCAGTTTGATCTTTGTGTATGAAGCACCATTTGTTGAATTGCTCTGGTATGAGAAGGTTTGACATTCTGCAACAACAGGATTTTATATGCTTTTTTAGTTTTTTTTTATTATTATTATTTTGTTTGTGTGTTTGTTTGTTTTTCATTGAAAGAAAGAAGTTAAGACTTTTCCTGACATGCATGCACTGTTTTAGTGAAGGCAGCAGATTGCTAAACTACTTCACATTTTTCATCAGTGACATAAACAGCACCCAGGAGAAAATAAATATATAAAAATAATTATTTGACACAAAATGTATTTTCAACAGTCCTGGTCTTTGAGAATCGGACGCTTTTTGCCAAATTTGCTTTATTTATTTATTTAGTTTAACAAATTTGCTCTTGCAAAAGCCGTGCAAATCAAAAACACCAAAAGAACGTCCTCTCTGTACAACACAAAGGAGGTTTCAACAGTAATGGTCATCCTTTTAGATTGAATTCATTATTGCTCAGAGTTTAATGCACATCATAAAGTTGTCACCAGCGCAAAGTCTCTGCTAAATGTATATAAATCACACTTTTCCAATTATCTTGTGTATTTCAACCAAAGCTATAAAGATCATAAGTCTTATTTTTAGATTTTATTTACTGCTAAAGGGAGCTGTATAAAATGTATTTGTTGCAATATGCACATAGAGTGGTACGTGACCAATGCTTTTGATTTATACCTTTGAGCTTCTGTTGTTGAAATTATAATCCAGATTTTTTTTTCTTCTTTTCTTTCCAAAGCCTTTTCATCCGATGGTAAACCTCGTGTGCAGTGCTGACTTGAGGATGTTCCTATGTGCGCTGTATGCTCCAGTGTGCACAGAGTATGGTCGTATGTCCATGCCATGTCGATCCATCTGCCAGAGAGCCAAGGATGAGTGCCATAAACTCATGGAGATATTTGGAGTAGCTTGGCCAGATGATATGGAGTGCAGCAGGTATGAATGTAAAATTTGATTATCAGTTTTAAAATGTCTTGTAATTTGGCTACTGGTGGTAGCTTTTCCAGTGGCAACATTCAACAGCAGACACAGTTCAACAGGAAAACAATCGACTCAGTTTGAATGACTTAAGTAGAGATCAGAGAAAGTCAATCACATCAGGATTTTTTGTTAGGGATTTATACATTAACTGATGATTTGCTGTTGGGAATCAATGTCTGAGGAGTCTGAGTGCACTGTATATCCATCTCATTTTCTCTGCGTCTGTCAGACCCTGTTGAGATTTGTTGTTGTTTGTCCTAATTTTGGAGCAGTCTGTTAGAGATCAGTCTGATTGGCTGTCCAGTAAATTGTTACACAAAAAAAAAAAATCCATCCATTCTCTTCCGCTTATCCAGGGTCGGGTCACGGGGTGTAGCAGCCTAAGTAGGGAGGCCCAGACTTCCCTCTCCCCAGTCACTTTGGCCAGCTCCTCCGGGGGAATCCCAAGGTGCTCCGAGGCCAGCTGAGAAACATAGTCCCTCCAGCGTGTCCTGGGTCTTCCTCTGGGTCTCCTCCCGGTGGGACATGCCCGGAACACCTCACCAGGGAGGCGTCCAGGAGGCATCCTAACCAGATGCCCGAGCCACCTCAACTGGCTCCTCTCAATGTGGAGAAGCAGCGGCTCTACTCTGAGTCCCTCCTGGGTGACTGAGCTTGTCACCCTATCTCTAAGGGAGAGCCCAGACACCTGCGGGGAAAACTCATTTCAGGGTAGTCATTGGGTACAGCTTCACCCAAGACCCCCGGGGAACAGGGAGGAACCTCTGATTGGACTCGGTCTGTCCAAACCCGGCCTCCTGCGCTCTGGAGCTCTGACACTTCCAGAGAGTCCACCCAGCGTTCCCAGCTCGTGTACAACTGCAGCATGCTCTGCTCGGACCCGCTCCATCCAAACCCGGCCTCCTCCTCTCTGGAGCTCTGACACTTCCAGGATGTGTACCCAGCGTTCCCAGCTCATGTGTCCGACCACAGCATCATCTGCTCGGACTCGCTCCATCCATCCATTGCTTCTTTTTTTGTCCATTGCACTTTGCTTTCGTCAAGTTGATCAAGTGGTTTTTGTAATATATTGGTGTTGTTTTCCCCAAACGCTCACTACTGTCAAAGCTTTTTGTTAGTACCGTATTAGTTTATTGTATGAGTCTTTGAAGCCTTCTCTCTTCTCACCAAATGTATTTTCCAAGTTTTAGTTCCTACATTTGTCTGTCAAGTAAAAATGAGAGCTCTTCTTTGTGCTTGATCCTCTCCATTATTGACTTAAAAATCCAGGCATGTCTGCTTTGTTACACATCCCTAATCCATGTCTAAACTTGCCATACTCGGTGTCTAAGATGTAAGCTTTGTGGTTTTCTGCAGCTGTGGATGGCTTTTGCAACACCGTCAACCATGAAGAAAAGCTCTAAAAGGCATACATTCGAATACAACTACATTATGTAGGTGACCACAAAAAAAAAAAAACTTCCAAAATTAAGGTTTTACCGTATATATATATTTTACATAAGGCAAAAACTGAGATAGAAGTGGTTACATGAAAGAATGAAAAAAATTGGTGTTCCAAGACTGCTATGATCCCAAAATACAATAAAACTGGTTATGAATGGATAAACCAGGTTAACATTTTTTTAATCGTGTTTTTTTTTCTCCAAAGCCTCTTGACCTTAGCTTAGCCCCATTTAAAATATGGATTCTAAAGTTAAGGGTCTGCTAGGCCTGTATTTTATTTACTGGGCAGCTGTGACTGAGTGGTTAGAGTGTTGTCCTCCATTGCGAGAGTTAGGGGTTCGATTCCACCAGCCGAAGTGTCCCTGGGTAAGACACTGAACTCATCATTGCCTCCGATGTGTGTCCCATCGGTGTATGAATGTGATAAAGCACTAATTAATCTCTACAGATCCAGATTAGCTTTGTAGAGCTGTTGTAGAGTGCTGTATGGGTAAATGAGGGCAAAGATTGTAGTGCAAAGAGCTTTGAGTATCTTGATAAGAAGGTGCTATTTAAGTACAGTCCATTTACTATTTACCGTTAATTTAAGTTTTTAATGTTAACTTTTTTTTTATAATTTAAGCAAATTTTGTACAAAGATTTACCCCCCAAACAAAAGAATTGGTCAAAAGAAATCATTGACAGATTTTCCATGAAATTAATGTCCATCATGGGCTGTCACTTTACAACAGAAACTATATACAGTTGGTAGTAAATGTTGCTGTATTTTTGAGTATACAGTATTACATTTATAAGCATACACTACTATACTTTTACAGACGCATGAATATTTTACAAATTCTTGTCCAATTCTCTGCTGTAATCTTTTTTTTGACATACAGCCACCTTTATTGGCAAGCTCTATACTCTTAGCTCTTTGCCATATTTTTATATTTCTTTTTTTTTTTTTGTTAAACCTTGTGATATTCAAATAAGTAATCTCTTATGTTTGACAAAGTAAAGCAAAGTTTTAGAAATATTCCTATCAGACTGAGCTGCAAGGCCTGACTTGCGTATTGTTTTCTAGGTTCCCAGATTGCGATGAAGCCTATCCTCGCCCAGAGGACCTGCTAACGGGCTCTGAACTCTATCCTCATCCAGGGGACTCGCTAACAGGTTCAGAACCCACTGACCAGTCGTCCATGACTGTCCAGAGGGATTATGGTTTCTGGTGCCCCAGAGAGCTCAAGGTTGACCCAGACCTGGGTTACACCTTTATGGGGAGGAAGGACTGTTCTGCTCCCTGCCCCTCCATGTTCTTCAACCAGCAGGAGCTGACCTTCACTCGATACTTCATCGGAGTCATCGCCATCGTGTGTCTGTCTGCAACGCTCTTCACATTCCTGACTTTCCTCATTGATGTTACGAGGTCTGAACGACTGAAAATTGTCTGGTTTCTAACATTAACTTTCTGAGTATATCTTGTCAGATCACTTTCAATATAATGTGAACTTCAAAATTGAATTTCAGTGATAATGAATATGACATTGCAAACACACAATTGATATTCTTTGTACAAAGGTTTCGATATCCTGAGCGGCCGATCATCTTCTACGCGGTGTGTTACGTCATGGTGTCTCTGGGCTTCTTCCTTGGTTTCCTTCTGGAGGACAGAGTGGCATGCAATGCAGTGAGCCCTGCACAGTTCAGAGCTTCTACCATCACACAGGGCTCTCACAACAAGGTGAGACTTTAAAACATTTCCATAAACTAATTACTGCTTTAACATCACACACTTTCGTTTTTCTGATCCTCAAAGACATATTTTATTGACTCCTGTCACATGGTAGATTAAACAGTTATTCTTCTCATTGTTCTCAGGCGTGCACGCTTTTCTTCATGGTGCTGTATTTCTTTACCATGGCTGGCAGCGTGTGGTGGGTCATACTGACAATCACTTGGTTCCTGGCCGCTGTGCCTAAATGGGGCAGCGAGGCCATTGAGAAGAAAGCCCTCCTCTTCCATGCTGTTGCCTGGGGCCTCCCAGGGGCCCTGACTGTCACCCTGTTGGCCTTGAATAAAATAGAAGGAGACGGGATCAGTGGAGTGTGTTTCATAGGCCTGTATGACATTGATGCCCTGCGGTGGTTTGTTCTGGCACCACTCTGCCTCAATGTGGCGGTGAGTAAAGCTATAAGAAAAGAGCTGAAAGAAGTGATGAGGGGGAGGGTATGATAGAGGGATTAGTGAATAGATTGAGTGGATGATATTTTACAAGTGTGGACTGTAAGAAACAATGTCCTTCAATAATTCTTGATTTCTCTAGGTTGGCGTCTCCCTGCTTTTAGTGGGAATTATTGCTCTAAATCAAGTACGCATGGAGATTCCTCTGGAGAAGGAAAACCAGGCCAAACTGGTCAAGTTCATGATTCGAATGGGAGTATTCTCTGTGCTCTACCTCGTCCCGTTGACCACTGTGATTGGTTGTTACATCTACGAACACACCTACAGGAAGATCTGGGAAACAACATGGATGGAAGAGAACTGCAGGCGTTTCCACATCCCTTGTCCATACAAGGTAAAGTAAAACAACGATGGTTTTACGCTTTCACAAACGGTCGTTATCTGAAATTTAACTGTAGTGATTAAACAAATACATCACCAGTTTTTATTAAAGTATAGTACATACAAGTACGGTGGCCCTAAGGTGTACAGGAAGGTGTTTTTTTTTTACTCTATTAACTTTATTTTTATATTTATTTATTATGATTATAATTTTTATTTATTAACTTTATTTTTCAAATGCGATTCCATTTTTTTCCCTAATGTAATTCTGATTTTTCTAATGTGATTCTGTTTTTGTAATTTGATTCAGGCCACTTCCGCTTTGGCTTAATCAATTCAGTTTTTTCTAATGTGATTGTTTTTTCAAATGTTGTGATTTTTTTTTTTTTTTTTTTTTTTTCAAAATTAAATTCCATTTATTCAACTGTTGTTCATTTACACCTTAGGGCTACCCTATACAAGCATTCTGTAATTATTGGGTCTAACCATATGCCTAACATGTTTTCTTTTTATTACAACAAACGTGCATTAGTTGAAAATAATAGTTGAAAATAATCCTCAGAAGCATCTAGACATTTCAGCTGAACATACAAAAGAAATTAGACAAATTCTTGACAAGATGCCGACCGTATTTAAATCACAGATAAGTGTTATTCAAATGGTAACAAAACATACCACCAAAGTTAGCTGGTGCGAGGCGCTCAGGCAACAACTCTTTGTAAAAAGATGAGGTATAAGATAAAGGAGGAAGGTGTTTGTTTTTAACGTGTTGAGTCTCGCTGATGTGCAGCAGACCATCATTTTTAGTTGTTAGTGTGTATAAATGTGTCACTGACGGGATCTGAAAACACGACTGATGCTGTGAAAAATACAACTATTCAGATGATAAACAGAGCAGAAAGATCCCCTGAAGCATGAAAAGATAAACTCACCAGTGTTTTCATTTTCATTCAACTATAGGTAAAAGTTAAAATAAAAATAAAAAACCTTTTGATAATAATGCACACATGTATTACTACGGTAATTATCAAGACTAAAAAAAGACGAAAACCCAGATTGGTTAACAGATCCATTAATGATTAAGGTGTGTGTGTGTGTTCCCTGGTTGATGCATGTGTGTGGCTGAGTGAGGAGATATTTGTGAAGGAAACCAGAGAGCGGTGTGCTTCATTACTTCGCCTAATGCAGCTCTCCAGCCTGACTCCACAAAATCTAGTCTTTATTTTGCTCTGGACTTCTTTGTCTCCTTGTCTTTCACCCTTTCACACACTTGCATCTTTCCGTCTCCCCCGTCTTCCCCTCTCCTCCCTTTCTCAGTTGGTGTCTCTTTCTCAGGGCTTGCTAAGTCATGCTCTGCTGCCCGTCTTCTATGAGGGCTTTGTAGCAGTTATGAAGAGCAGTGGGAGTGTTTTTATATAGTCTGGCTCTAATTAATAATAACCCAAATAATGGGAACCACTCCATCTGGCAAAACGATGAGTTTAAAAAAAACATTCACAAATAAATAATTTATGTGTTTGTGATGCATCAGAATTGTAGCCAACTGCTGGCTGTCTTGTGACAGGCGGGATGAGTGTGCAGGCAGGTGCAACCACTCGTGTTACTTGTCAGCGAATGTGTTCATGTCTCTATCTATGAGTGACCTCACGAGGGTCGATCCCCATTACGTGCCATTTAGTTTTGGAATTTTATTATTGCCATGTGTCATTTAATCTTTAACCTTTAGTGGGTAGGTTTGTGCTCGTTGTGTGCACGTGTGTGGCAGAGGATACAGTTGTGTTTTTAGAAAACTAGAGATCTTGTGTTCCAGTTAAAGAGTCATTTAACAAAGACTCAGGACATTAATTTCATCTTGAGTTATAGTCTTAAAATAGAGCTATTACTATTTATTTGTTTGTATAACGTCACTCTAAAAAAAAAAATCATGAACTATAAATTATGCATATCAATAAATCAGAAGTGTGTTGAATGTTTCCGAGTTCATGATTCTGCTTTTTTTTTTTTATTATTTTTTCTAAAACTTTAAAGGATATTTAGGCATGTGGATTCGATAATCTATCAATTTTCCACATCTATTTTTCATTACAAAGAATTGCTGTGAACTGCTGCCCCCTAGTGGGAGACATGGTAAAGTTCAGCTGCTGTGTTCTTCTAGGATTCCTCATTGTTTTTAATATGAAATAGCTGACAAGCTGGTTTAAATCAGTTTTGCTGGGTTTGTTAAAAAAAGGTGAATATTTATATATATTTTTCTCCCTCTTAGGTTAAGCAGAGCGGTAAACCAGCTATGGTTTTGTTCCTAATTAAATACCTGATGATGTTGGTGGTGGGGATTCCCTCTGTTTTCTGGGTGGGTAGTAAGAAGACCTGCTTTGAATGGGCCAGCTTCCTACATGGACGCAGACGCAAAAAGTAAGTTGACCATGAGCGCACCCTTAATGTCAGTTTTTTTTATTCACATAAACCACCAACAGCTTCCACCAAAGATCTTCCTCTCTGTTCATGTTTTTCCCACATCAGTTAACATCCTTGCAAAAAAAAAAAAAACTTGTCTTGAATCTCTCAAGACAGTTTCTTCTAACCTGATTCAAATCTTCACACTAAAGTTTATCTTTGAAAACATTTGTAAAACCAGTATTTCATAATTACGTATGTATTACTGGATTTCACATGTAGTTAGAACAAATTTACTAAACTAAAACATTTTGTGTTCTTTAGCTGACATTTTAAGTCTGAACAGACTAGAACATTAAAGCCTGATCACAGAGTACATACACTTTGAGTTGGTGGTAACGGCACAAACAAACAAAACTTTTTTCCTAAAATATAGAACTTTTTCATATAACTGTTAAAACATGAATATTTTGTGCACTTTTGTCCTCAACATCACATTAAACTTCTCATGTACCTTTTTTTTGTCGTCACAAACTCGTATTTGTTTTTTTACCTTGCATCATTATCGTCTTTCCACTTCTCTTTTAAACTTTCATTCTGCTCCATCTGGGTCATCTTATTGTTACCATTTTACTTCTGTCTTTTCTTTAACCTCATTCACTCTTTTTTCCTGCAGCAGTGGTGTGAATGAGTCCCGACAGGTGCTGCAAGAGCAACCAGACTTTGCCCAGTCTCTGCTGCGTGAACCAAACACCCCCGTCATTAGGAAATCCAGAGGGACTTCCACTCAGGTATGACTGCAGTTCTCCACAGGTAGTCACTTTCAGGTTCGTATACAAACATGAGGATAAACTGTAGCAGTTTGTACAGTGAAAATCAACAGTTCCAGTAGCTTTTAAAAGAAAACATGGCACAGAGCGCTAAGGCTTAATAGTTATTAGTTCTTAAACTATAGCGAGACGTGACCATTTAGGTTGGAATACGTTTTTTCTGATGCTTAGCTCTTTCACTTCTCATCCCTCTGTAGGGCACCTCCACACATGCCTCCTCCACTCATTTGGCAGCTCTAGATGACCTTGACGATCCACTAAAAGGCCACCTTGGACACGCAGCATCAACCAGAAGCAAACCCAGCAGCGTCCACAGCAAGGCTAGCTACCACGGCAGTCTGCGGCGCACCCGAGATGACAGGTAGAACAGCGAATTCCCACCATTGTTCCCCCCCCCCCCACCCCTTGTTTCTC
>JARVGQ010000759.1:17017806-17032674 GCA_031762355.1 Hypsolebias martinsi | reverse complement strand
CAGTGTTAGACAGGATCTGTTTCTGAAAAAGAAACCCAGTTTAACTTTCAGTTTCTTTACGAGGTTTTCCACATGGAATAATTTGGCTTATTTGGTCTTTGTTTACAAGTATAATTCAGACCCAATGTTTAGCAAAACAAACAAAATCCAAGACTGATCAATTAACTCGAACAGTAAATAAACATGATGTCTGCCTTTTGTCTCAGATGCAAAACAAAGTGCTAATTGTAATGGTGGTGAATAAATTCCCAGGCTTAAACGGTAATGTTACATGTTGTAGTGTTGAATTGCTTCAAGACTAAACTGGATCACAGTTTAAAGTTTTATAATATTCACCATAACAAATGTCAGTACAGGTGCCTTAATGTTTGACACGGTTTCCAAAAACACCCTTCCAATCAGATTCAAACCTCAGGAGTTAAACAATCAATATGTTGCATCCATGCAGAGCTGAAATGAATAAAGTAGTTAAAATTAGAATTGATCAGAAATCTGAACCTTCTATCCCCATACGCTCCTTGTATTTATGTCTGTGTCCATGCGTTCACACAAATGAGTGTTTTTTTGCAGTCTTTGGGAACCAATTAGAGCTCAGTCTTAGTCTGTTATTGATTTTCCAGCCAATAGCAATGGACCTCTGGCGTGAGGGACTATTGAACAAACTTCTCCAAGCTCAGGGACCGTTGTTGCCATTTAGCAGAGTCCCTGCTCTAAAACTGGCTCACATGCCTGAGTGTAGTGTCTGAAGAGAAGCAACAGAAAGATCTATATCCAAAAGAGGGTATTAGTGGTGAGGTCAGTTTCTCTTGAAAGCCAGTCTCTGCTTGTTAGTTTAGAGGAGAACTTAAAGCTGCTGGAAGATTAACCTTAAAACAGGCACGTCCAATGTAGGGTTGACAAACAAAAACACTCAGACATTGGATGTTAAATATTCATGTGTAGCACATGCAATAGGTTCAGTTTTCTTTGTTTGAGCTCACATCAATATATTCACTGCAGCGTGAAGTGTGAGAAGAAGGTGGAGAGTAGAGAACTGATGATAGCAAAAGCCTGCGGTTTGTCTTTGTTGGAATGGAGAGGTAGAAATATTGAGCAGACTTTCAGGAAAGGAAAAGTGTACTCTGTTTCATGAAACTGAAGCTGGATGGATGAGGAGGAGGAGATGGGAAGTGGTCAGGAGTGAGAGCTCTGGTCTGTGTACTGCATAAAGACTTATTAGTAACCTATTTCTTTCTCGCTCCTTTCCTTCTCCACAAAAATATAACTACTTTTCTTTTTTTTTTTCATTTTCTGCATCAAAGGACAAAGACTCCATTAGCTTTGATGCTATTATTGGCTGTGGTCTTTCTCCAGGTGTATTGATTAAAATCAGGTCAATGGTCTCAGAGATATTGACCATGGTGTTTTAATAAACAATGAAAACATCTGATCTTGGCTGAAATTTTTGCCTCTAAAGCTGGTTATCAGGGTGGTGTGGTTTCATGTTTTAAATAAAAGAAGACTCTTACGCTATAGTGAATGCTGCACAAAATTACTTTTGCTGTATTCAGAAACTGAAACAGGCTGATGTTATTAGTTCAAAGAATAAATCCAAAAGCAACTTGGTAGTTGATCCACAGAGCTTTGATATAGAAAAGAAAACAAGAGGGAATAGCCAATTTCATGAACACATTTGAGAAACTGATATCAGCTATCATTGTGGCACTTATCTATACCTCACTCACACGTATTAACACAAACGCCTTTATGGTCCATAAAGATGAGGTCAGAATGGACTCTTGAGGAGGAGAACATCACAAGTTGCATCTTGTATCATGTGCAACAGTCAAATATTTCCTCTCCGGCTCTTTCAGATGTGATGGGTCTCTTTACTGGGATCAGCAAGAGGTCCAGAAGTGCATTTAAGTGTGTGTTCATGTGTGCGAGATTGTGCAGCGCTTTATTTTTGTTGTATTTCTTTTTTATTCTTGACCTGATTGTCACACAAGTTACATCCTTGTTCTCTTCAGAAAGCGTTGCAGTCGATGGTATTCCTTCATCTGTGGGTACAGTCTGATGCTGATCTGATGAGCTCTTTATTAAGATATTTGTCAACCATCATTAAATGATGAAATCAGAAAGCTTATAATTTTATTATGCAAGTAAATATATTTAAGAGCAAGAAAGACGTCTGATATTTTTGTTCCTTTTATTAAAATTAAAAAAAAGCAGATATTAGCTACAAGCAAGCTTTTATTCCTAAAGTCCACATCGGTGTACTGTACACAGGAAGTGTTGATTGAATAAACCTGTCTTGTTTTGGTCATTTTTAGTCTTTTTCTCGTTTGTTGTATGAAACATTCATGACAAATAATCAAATAAAACATGTCAAGATGAATAATAATGAACTGAAGTTGAGTTGTAGCAGTTGTATTACTGTGTGCTGAGTTTTTCTGACAAATAAAGCTGTTTATTCTGTTCAGGTGCATCGTTTGTGCAGTTATTAAATTATGAAGATACTCTGTGCCAATAATTGACTTCTTAAATCTCCTCATTCCAAAAGCAGGGAATCAGAACTATTTAGGGACAAACATGAAAAGTAGTAAACAAGCAGACTAAGGATGTGATATAGTTGTAGGGAGATCAAACGAGTTAGAGGAACAAAGATTAGTTTGCTTTCATGAGCAAGAGGAGGAGACACTGAGCATCAGTGAGCTGTTAGACAAACTGTACAAACATCTGTAACCAACTCAGAAACCTGTTCTTTCTGTGTGGAGGCGTGCTGAACCTCACTTGGGTTCGATGACGCAGCGTTTTGCTGCCGCCGTAGCCGGGCGGTAAATTGTGTCTGGTAACTCTTTGGGACTGAAGTGGGAGGAAAGGAGGAGAGAGAGAGGATGAGAAGCAGCTAAAACTGGATCCCTGCACTTCTGGCATTTGATGTGCGGCAGCAAGCTGAGATGAATAGAAAAAAAAATAGGAACAGATTAAGGATAGAAGGAGGGAGAGATAAGTGAGGAGTGACAGGTGAAGGAGAAGGGATCAGGGAGGTAGAAGCTCTCATGGTGAATAGGGAGAAAAGAGCGTGTCGAAACCCATGTAGCGCTAAAAATCTGCATTATGTGCTTCTTTGGATGTCGTTTATCACAGTCAAGGCAAAGATGCACGCCTTCCAGCAAGTCTTTACTGAAGAATAAACTTTCAGTGCTTTTACTAAAGAATACAGGACGAGAAGTTTTTAATACAAGTCAAACAACAAGTCACTGAGCTCTGAGGAACTTGAAAGACACTTAATATTTTTGAGCTTTATAACAAAGACTGTTTTTTGGGAAACACTTTGCTAATCAGCCTTTTTGGGTTTGACTGCAAGCCTGGCGGCCTGCTTATATTCTTGACTGTGTGCAATAATACACATTTACATCAAGTTAGTAAATACCTCTAGTCTATCGTGTGGTTTCTTTAGCTTAAGTTACAGTAAATACCTGTTTGAAATGTCTTGTCTTCAGGTAAAGGTGATGGTGCGAGTGTGCCCAATGTCTCAGTCCGATGCAGCCGAGTCCAGTTCTTTCCTGAAAGTGGATCCCAGAAAGAAACAGATCACCATCATGGACCCATCAGTCAATCAGACGCCGAGTGCTGCTTCTCAGAAAAGAGCAGGAGCCAATCAGGTTCCACCAAAGATGTTCGGCTTCGATGCTGCGTTCCCTCCTGATGCGTCGCAGGTGAGAGAAGTGTTTAAAAAGACACAAAGTTTAAAGGTGATTAAAAATAAATATTGTCTCAAGCACACTGAGCAAGGCTTTTTTAAATAAATTACTGTCGTTTCTCTGACCAGAATCAGATTCTAGTTAAATCTATCATGAAACATGCTTTCTATTGTGTTTTAGCCGACACTGCAAAACAGATCCAGATTCAAAAACAGAGCCGATAACAACAGGACTTCAAGTTTTCTTGAGAATACGTTGCTTAAATGGACAAAAGGAATTCTTTTTTCTCAGCTGATAAAAAGCTTTAGCATCTAAAATGATAAATTGCTTGTACTTTTCTGCTTTTATTGTGGTCAGTCTCTAAAAAGTGGAACACAAAAAGCTCTTCATGTGTAACTTAACGATTGCATCTGAGGTGAAGACTCTGATCTAAGGCTTCTAAATTAACAGAATACATAGAAGTGTGAATGCAGATTTACCCTAAGCAGGACCATTTTTATATTATATTTTAAGTTTAACTTTATAATAAATCACCACAAAGGGTGACGTTTAAAAAAAAAAAAGCATAGGCAGTGCATCAGAAAAGGTTTTTTTTTTTTTTCATCTTTTCTCTGTCTTTTTTAGGCTGAAGTGTGTGCAGGAACAGTTGCTGAGGTCATTCAGTCTGTGGTGAATGGAGCCGATGGCTGTGTCTTCTGTTTTGGACACTCAAAGCTGGGTAACAGTCTCTCCTTCCGTCTCACACACAAACATATGCAACCGAATGAAAGCATGTGTGGTTTGTGAGTCATCCTTCATATGTGTGTCTGACCGTCAGTGTGTCAGTCCTTCACTTGGCCGACTCTCCTCTGGACCTCGTCTATCGAGAAAGAAAAGGATTAGTGTCTGTTCGCCTGAAAGCTTCCTCAGTCTGCTCCAACTCTGTTTCTGTCTTCTTCTTCCTAATCCCTCTGAAGCTGATTTTTTAGAGAAGCCGTCTTAAAAAGGGTCAGGACCCTTCACTGCACACTGCCACACTTTCGCACTCAGACGTGCCGGCGTGAACAAAGAGCCAACAACACAGACACACAGTGACACACCATCTTCAGCTCTGGAGCGGTCCCTGTTTGTTTATCCCAAATCATGCAACAGAATTATCTTTCTTGGTTTGTGAGCTGCACATCCAGCGGGAGGTTCCTTCAGGAGTGCAGGACAAAAAGATGACTGGAGAGAATTAAAGTGTGGCATATCAGCAGGCAGCATGTTTGTGACAATAACTGTCGTTTAGGAGAAATCCCATATGCAACTCAAAAATCTGTGGTTTATAAATTCTAAATCAGCTTAAACTGACAAGACCTGCTCACAGTTTATTACTCAGTCGCAGCACAAAGGAGGGTCAAGAATAGCCATGGATACTCTTTATAATTTTACACATTATTTATTGAACTGAATGTTTTTTTTTTTTTAATTTTAAAAGACTTTGCATCTGGCAACTGATTTGGCAACTGATTCAGTGGCTTCACACTCCTTTAAACGCTAGCATTTGTCACTCTGTTCATCAACTTAAGGCAAAGTTCAGCTATTTATTTGATAATTTGAACTTAAACTGTGTTACTTTTACATAAATGGTGAGGAAACATTAATCATTTAAGAATTATGAGATGTACATCAGTAACATTCATGTCACTAATGATAGTTGTCCCATTTTTTAAATTTAGATGCTTCTCATCAAATTAGCTCATTGTGTGTGTGGATTGAATCCGTGTATGCATCTTGCACTGATCAGTAGGATCATTCAATTTTAAATTAAACAGATTCAGTAGCAAATTTTTCCCTAATTTAAAATAATTAATACAACGATGCAAAAACATGTCCGATCAATGTTACCAGGAGCCCAGTTTTCTCATTGATCACGTCATTAATTAAAGGATTGGGGATATTAAAAATGCTGATGATAACCCTTTATTGCACAAACTTTCTATTGAGAGGATCTGTGTTTTCTTGCGTCATCTGTCCTGCCTTTCTCAGCGTTTCTTCCCTCATGTTGCAGCTCCTTTCTCACCTGTCCTCAGTCCCAGTCACCCCAGGCGTTCATCATTGTGTCGTTAGTGCCATCTATAAGTTCTGTGTCAGTTTGTTTCTTCTCTGTCTGTGGATTCTATCATGTTCCATGTGGTGCAGACAGACTCAGGAACTCAGGAATAAAATAAAGAAGATTATTACAAAAAGGCTGATGTGACAGCAGAACATGCGTGGGACACGGCAACACAGAGGAAAACAGAGCACAACGTGTTGGGGAGGACAATCCCCGGACAGGGAAAAAACAAACTGGCACAGAACTTATAGAAGACACGAACGAGACACAGTGATGAACACCTGGGGTGACTGGGATTGAGGACAGGTGAGACGGGAGCTGGCAACATGAGGGAAGAAACACTGAGGAAGGCAGGACAGATGACACAAGAAAACACACATAAAACACAGATCCTCTCATCTAGGAGCAAACCAAGTTCATAGTCAGAGTGATTGAACAAAAAATGGATCTAAAACACTGTAAAACTTCAGAAACCTTTCCTCGAAAAGATGTAACAGGCGCACAATTACTGCACTCCTAAAAAAAATGTGCAGCGCACACATTGAACAGCCTTATTTCACAATGTTTACATGTTCTCAATCAGCTATTAAACAATTCTATAGAAAAATATAACGTCATAATTAAATGTAATAACTCAGACTGTAAAACAGGAACGTAACTGGAACTAATGACATCTTTGATTGCCTATGTTGGGCTGTCAGTGATACTGCACGCACTTCTATACGCCTGAAATAGAAAGCTATTGGTGATAGATTTTTGCACCGGTTTTACTGTAATGACCAGGCATGTTTTAGCTTCAGTAGCTGCCGCTGTATAACTAGATGAGATCATTCTCTGTGACCCAGCTCACCTAAGGCCATGAATCTCAATGGGCTGCATTGTAATGGGATTACGTATCATTTTGCTGAAAATAAAAGGGTGCAAAGTAACCCAGAGGTGATTTATCTTCAGCCCAATGGCCCTCGACTGAAGACACTTACAGGGGTTAAGGTTAGGGTGTCATGCCAAGGCCTGTCACGAAAACAATTTTTGCTGGGTGATTAATTGTCTCAGAAATTATTGCGATAAATGATAGTATTGTTCGAAATTTGACAATAATTAATTGTCAAATTTTAGAAGAAATGTTGATTTGTTTGGAGTGTAGTACACTTTTTGACCACCGGATGGCAGTATAAGACTCTTTGAAATTAAAGATGGATAGTGAGGGAACGAGCAGTGTGTCTCTTTAAAAAAAATGGGAGGGAGGCCCCTTGACGTGACATGGGCTGACTTGGTGACATGGTGGACATTTGGTGGTTTGAGCTTTTTAGAATGGCATTTTTCACACAATGCTTTTAATAAATAAAAAAATCAGTAAGCAAGTTCTCAGCTTATTTTTGCAGAAGGAAAAACAAATTTTTATTCAAAGGCACAGGTCTCAACCGTAAATTTTGGAGCTCGACAAGACGGAGGTTTATTCCCGAGGTTGGCCTGTTAGCTTAGCTCGTAGCTTAGCTTCTCTGCTTAGCTGCTTTTGACGATCCAAAAACGCAAATTGGGACGGTTAAAACAGATTTTAAAGAGAAAGGGAGGGGTCAGTGAAGAGCACCGGAGTTGAGCCGTGTCTTCAGTAGAAAAAGAGAAACACGAAGAAATGATAAAGCCGGTAAATAAAAACGAGGTTGATAATTTTCATTCATCATGCGATTAATTGATTAATTGTTTGTCGCAACAGGCCTAGTCATGACAAGGCAAAAGGTTTTAATAGTAGAATGAAATTAAATGAAAGCCAAACTTGAGCAATGTTCAAATCTGGTAGATTTTGTTGTGTAATGTCACTTGTGCTTGTCCTAGAACTCACGATCGTGTTCGTTCTTGTTCTTGCACACCTTGTTTGGTCTCCAACAACATCAGTGCCCCTGCTTCTTGATGTGACCAATTCCAAGGAGTTAACATCACCTATAAATACATGGACGCACACACACACACACACACACACACACGCATGCACGTACGCACGCACACACACACACACACACACACACACACACACACACACACACGCTGTTTAATTGCCTAACGTCTGTGTAACTGTGTTAGTCAGTTAAACAGTGAGCCAGACGGTCGAGACTTTGTTGTTGGAAGAGAGAGGAAAATTTATGAAGCCACATGTTTACCGTATTTTCCAGACTATAAGTGGCTCTGGAGTATAGGTCACATCCGTCAAAAAATGCCTCATGAAGATGAAAAAACAATACATAAGTTGCTTCGTAGTATAAGTTGCATTTATTTAGACGTGTATTTCACAAAGTGCAAGAACAGACATTTAATCTGAAATAACAATAGCACACAGAACATACCTGGGATCCTGAACAGGATTAATTAACATAACAAACCAGCGAGTCCACCAGCACACTCATCTGCACCTCCAGATGCAGGAAGAGGGCCATCTGCATCATGAAGGACCTCACCAACCCAGCACACTCACATTTTGCCCCGCTCCCCTCAGGAAGGAGGTTGTAGAGCATTACATGTAAAACCACTAGACCGAGGAACAGCTTTTACCCTGAAGCTGTTAGATTCATGAATATCTAACCAGAATAATCACTGTGAAAAATCGCATCATGTTGCTGCTGATCTGTTTCATATTGCTGCTGATCTGTTTCATGTTGATGTGTTCATTCGTGCTTACACAGACTCATGTGAATGCTGCTGTTTGGCTTATTGTTTTTATGCAATTTTACGCTACTAGTGCTTGGTGTATTTTTATTAGTGTTTTTCTTAGTTCATATTTTAGATCTTATTGCTGTTATTCTTTTACATTTTAATACTCTTGTTGGATAAAACTGGGACCCTGTATCCATAATTTCATTCTACCACACGTGGTACATGTGGTGAATGACAAATAAAGAACCTTGAATATTTGAATCCTTGACAAGCAAGTTACCGGTAAATTCACCACTGTCATTCCACATCACTTTTGTGTGTATTTTACTTGTGCTAAAATTTTTTCAGTTGTCTAAGTGAATGTTTGCGGGGCAGTAGTAGTAGAGAAACAACATTGTCAAAAGCCTACAGGGCCCTCTCGCAGCTGCAAATGGTAATGTTTACTCTTTGGTTCATGTCCGCATGAATGAACATTTAACGAGTCAGTCAAAAATTGTGTCATGAATAGAGAAAAAAAAAATACGTATCTAAGTCGCTTCGGACTATAAGTTGCAGAACTGGCCAAACTATGAAAAAAAGTGTGACTTATAGTCCAGAAAATACGGTACTTGTATACTCAGAGAACCCGTCACACACATTCAGTTGATTTGTTTTTATGGTGCCTCTATGACTTAATGAATTTATCTGATTTGTTGAATTAAGAAGCTCAAATCAATACCGGAGATTTGGAAGACGGGCTCAAACTTTGACATTTACGCAGCAACTCTTTCATTTGATTTTGAAGAGTTTGTAAAACCTGAAAACCTTACTTTTATAAGCGGTTTTAAATTTGTTCATGTAGATTCTAAATATTTAAAACACCTCCTTGTTTTGACTAAATATGCTCCTTGAAACATTGAGGGACACCCATGTAAATTTTTCTTGCGTCTGACAACTTCTCCGTTCTCATTCACAACAAATCAGGTACATTTCTCAGCACTGCATGACAGGAGTCAGGCGTTTGTTGTCCTCTGTTCACCACAGGTGGAACTGTTAGTTGTGACATACGGCTTTGTTTAGGTGTATGTTTGATCCCCAGTGTCTGACAGCCGGGGCAGGTGGGGGAGGAGGATAATCATCACCTTCTGACTGGAGAGAGGAGCAGCTAGACGCTCAGACATTTCACACTCACACCTTTTTTTTGTGTATAGTCTTCTTTTCCCCCCCAGGGAGTGTGATTTTATAAATTTCTCTTTGATAGAGCGCCATTTTTTTCTGTTCATCCTTCTCTGTTTTTGTTTTTCAGGAAAATCATACACAATGATTGGTCATGATGACTCTCTTCAGACCCTGGGTATTATCCCCTGTGCCATCTCCTGGTTGTTTAAGCTCATCAATGAAAGAAAGGAGAAAACAGGAGCACGCTTCTCTGTCCGTGTCTCTGCTGTTGAAGTGAGTGATGAAACAGCTGCCATCAAAGTCGTTACAGATACATTTGACCAAGATGGCTCCTGAAGGCCATTTCTTTCTCCAAAAAGCACCTGCAGTGGTGACAGCATGGTGTCTGAGATCAGTTTTTTTTAACTTGTATTATTAAATGACCTACTCAGTTTGTTGAACCAGTAATCTTTAATAAAGGTTTAAAAATGTATTTTTCTTCTGATCTGCATAATTTTGTATGTCCAGGTTTGGGGAAAGGAGGAGAACTTGAAGGATTTGTTGTCTGAAGTGGCTACAGGAAGCTTACAGGATGGACAGTCACCTGGAGTGTATCTGTGTGAGGATCCTATCTGTGGCATGCAGGTACACCAACATACATGTATTTTAAACATAACACAGCTTAAAGTGGCATTTATGTGCCATGACAGCTCTGGGATATATTCTTCTGAGGTGTGCGTGGAGATCTTCAGGGCTTTCATCAGTTTGCTTTGTCTTTTCAGCCTCCAGCTGTAGGTTTTCTGTCGTCTTTAAAGGATGAAAGCGGATAATGTGTTGTACATTACTCCTGTTTTAACTCTTTACCTGTAAAATATAAAATGCTCCTGTTACCTTTTAGGACTTTGTCTGGGTCCTCAGTGTTCCTGACCTGTTAAAGCCTTTTTCTTTTTCTCCAACCTTTGGGTTATGTAACCAGAGGAGATTATTAGTAGTTCATCAGACTTGATTTGAAGCTCCACTGTGGGGGGGCACTGTGGGGGGCGGCATTCATTTAAAGTAGTCGCACGGTAATTGTGAAATGAGATTTACTTGTTGAATTGAAAGTGATGATTTATTTAAACAGCAAGCAAAAATCTTTTTTAGTTTCGATCTCTGTTACTTTAATGTAAGTTTTCTTGCTATAAATATTTGTAGCCTTTTGTAAGGCACCTTGTGGTTTTTATTTCAGTTCAATTCAATTTCAATTCAGTTTATTTATATAGTGCCAAGTCACAACAGAAGTCATCTCAGGGCACTGAACAGAGACATTCATATATATAAAATAATAATTTAACATTATTTATCTGAGGAGCAGACTGCTTTAAGTTTGACTCCATCACAGAACTCTCATCTTGAGCGAGCATGAAGGCGACAGTGGAAAGGAAAAACTCCCACATGAGGAAGAAACCTTTAGCAGAACCAGGCTCAGGACAAGCGGCCATCTGTTTCAACCGGCTGGGTTTGAGAGGAACAGATACACAATGGCAGGTCGAGAATCATGTGTTATGATATAAATAATTTAAAATGCAAACTACAGTATTACATTTTAACAATTAATTTAAGAAATGAGGTCAATTTGTCCTCCAGTAGTCTAAGTCTATGGCAGCATAACAAGCTGACCCTAACCATAGGATTTATCAAAAAGGAAAGTCTTAAGCCCAGTCTTAAAACTGGACAATGTGCCAGCCTCATGGACAGAAACTAGAAGTTGGCTCTACAAGAGAGGAGCCTGATAACTGGAAGATCTTCCTCCCATTCTGCTTTTGGAAACTCTAGGAACTGCGAGTAAGCCTGCAGTCTGACAGTGACGTGCTCTGTTTGGAAAATATCGAACAATAAGATCTGCAATATAAGATGCAGCTAGGTTATTGAGGGTTTTGTAGGTTAGAAGTAAGATTTTGAATTCAATTATGGCGTTGACAGGGAGCCAATGAAGAGAAGCTAAAACTGGAGAGATACATCTCCTACTAACTCCAGTTAAGACTCTGGCAGCAACATTTTGGATCAACTGAAGACTTTTTAAATAAGTTTTGGACACCCAGATAACAAACCATTGCAATAGTTCAGTCTAGATGTGGCAAATCCATGAACCAGTATGAACTGCATCATTTTTAGATGTTTCAAATTTTAGCAATATTATGCAGGTAGAAGAAGGCAGTTCTAGTAATGGTTTTAATGTGGGGGATAAAAGATATATCGTGATCAAAAATAACACCAATATTTTTAACATTAGAGCTGGAGGCCAGATTACTGCAGGGGCGAAAGACACATTATGATAATACTGACCATTTGTGTCTTATTCTATTTGTTAGTTTTAGTCCTGAAATAGACCGGAGACCATGGTATGTTTGTTGCTTCTCATAAACACAACTAAAAAATACAAGTTGGTTAACCATGCGGTCACCAAGTAGCTTAGCATAAAAGTGAGCTAAAAATAGAAACAGTTTAAAAATGTTCTTGTTAAAAGATATAATAATATTTACTGAGGCATTGTTTCTTGTTTGTAAAAGTTGTAAACTTACAAAGTAAAAAAAAAAAAAAGGGTGGCTGGGAAATTTACAACGGGTCACTAATGAAACTTGTTTTTCGGGCCTTTAGCAATGATAATGCTAATTTAAATGACATGGAGCGCAGAAGCCGTACAGGTTTTTCAGTTTACTTCAGTCAAGCATATAAATTGCAAAAAAAAAAGAAAAAAAAGAAGAAAAAAAAAGAAACAGATACAACTATATTTCTTTATAAAGTTAAATGGTGTAAATGTATGTGAAACTTCAAACTCTTCTTGTAATTTAAACTGCTGAACTAAATGTTAATTCTGAATGCTGAAAAACTGAAAAAAAAAAGCTCTGAAGAAAAAAAACAAACAAAAAACATAGGTTTTGGAGTCAATTCGATTCAAGATGGCCACCACAGCCAACTGACCTTAGACCATACAAAAACAGCTAAAGCTCAGACCATTTTAAAGACAATGAGCTAAATGTTGGTGTGGAAGTGGCTGAGCATTGCATGACACATTGACGTGTCTGTTAGTAAAATATGTCATGAACCACTGGACATATCTTTATGAAATCAGTGGCCGTTCCAATAAAACTCAACATATTGAGTCAACCCAATTAAAGATGGCTGCCACAGATAATTGATCTTAGCGAACACACACATGGCAATACCTCAGCCAGTTTTACCGATATTGAGCTCAAACTCAGGAGTGGTAGTAGCTCTTCTGCAGTTGAGTCATCCTCAACACATACTCTGAGCACAAGGTTTGAGCAAAAAGCAGCTAGGCCTTTTATGAAACCTGCAAACAAGCTGATCAGTTAACAAATCTCATCAGCGTCATCTGATTCTGATGCAGTCACTTTAAGCGAGATAAAACCACAACATGGTGATGCATGAAGGTGCAGACACATGAAGCTGCCTGGACAAGACTGACAGCACAGGCATGCATCCTGCACGGTCTGCTCCTGGTTCTCCTCTCTCCACTGGGTGGTTCATCCAGTCACATATTTAGTGTCAGACAGTAAAACCCTTTCATGGTTCATAATTCATGCAGACGGCGTGCATTATTCAAGGACTTTCTGAACTGTTGCTCGTGTGACCTTCTCAAGCATTCCCTCTTATATCACACTTTGTCCCGGAGAGACAGGAAAATTACAAAACTGACACAGATGATCACTAGAAGAAGAAATGGTTTAACTCCTGCCTAACAGGTCATGCAAAGTTGTACTTTTTAAAAAATGCCTTAATGTGTTGAAGTGCTTATTTATGGTTGGAGAATTAAAAAAAAGAGGGAATAAAAAAGTCCAAAGCTGCATTTTGAAGCCAATTATAAAGCAGCTGCTTGTGTGTAAGGCTAGGCATGTTGTTGTGCACGGTCCTCTGCAGTGCAGAGGCTGCCTGAGCCAAGTTGCTGTTAAAATGTTCTCATTAGATTCATCTATTCAACTAAATGAACATGCTTTTTTTTTTTTGTTGTTGCAAAGATGGGAATTTTTTTAAGCGAATAAAAAAGAAAAAGACAGAAGCACATGCAACTGACCCACCCCACCACTGCATCTAAGCAGAGCCACAGAAAAGCAATTGTAAAGTTATGCAAGGGGTGTATTCCCCGCAGTAACAATACAGCAAGGCCTGCACGCTACCAACCTTTCACTTGGGTCTCATAGTCGGCAATAATCTCTTTGTCCTTCTTGACTTTGGCCTGAGATGACATGTTTGGGGGCCAGCCACGGATTGTGCAATCGGTCCTCCGGCAGGAATCAACGTGTCGGTGTCCACGGTGCAGCGGCGACGAGCCCGCAGTCTTCAGTCGGTGCAGCTGCACGAGCAGCGATCAGATGGAAATCATAACTTCAGAGCCTGGAGCCCAGCGACGTCGCAGCAGAGGTTTAAAGGAGACGTCGTTTCTTTAAAAAAACAAAAGTGCTTAATGATCTCCTGACCACTCCTCCTCCTCCTCAGCAGCACTCCTCTGAAGAACACAAGCTGCCTTTCCAGATAAAGCGGGCAAGCGCGTCTGTTTGTATGAGGGGCCGTGCAGGACAATAATGCACCTCCCTCTCCTTCTCCACTTCAACAATGCTGCTGCAGCTTTGGCTGAATGGAGTGAGAGTCGGAGACTCCTCCCCTCCTCAGCTCTCTCTCTTTCTTTCCACTTTTCTTTCATGAATGATTTAAAATTCTCCTGTGTGAACTGAAACGTGCCTGCGTTGTCCACACACCCCGGAGCTGGAGTGCATAAGTCATTATTATCATTATTATGATGCAGAGATTGTGCTTCAAAAACACAAAGCATCATGGGAACTGAAGTTGTAGGCTTAAAGTGTTAGAAGTGGGAAATGATCATTTGTTCAAGTGGGCAGTTTTGGTTTATTGAATACGACGGAGCTTTAGGGCCACGCTGTGAACAAATAAAAATAAAAGCCATAAGATTATGAGAATAAAGTCATAGTATTAGGAGAATAAAATCGTACAAGACTTTTTTTAAAGCTCTCTTTATTTGTATTTATTTCTTTTTCCATGAGTCAGATCCACGACACAACTTGTCAGTCAATCCAGTAGGCGTGTCAGCAAATGACCAATCTGAAGCTAAATTCTGCTTACCTGCAGAGCTGCGCTGCAGCCCTAGATCATACCACCTTACTGTAAGCAGGTTCAACGTCCTAATACAGATAATCTGATGCTGATGTGCTAACAGATTAACCATCTCCTTATCAGTGGTGGAGAAAGTACTCAAACACTGTACTTAAGTAAAAGTACAAATAAACAGACAAAAATGTACTCTAGTAA
>JARVGQ010000759.1:16991841-17004663 GCA_031762355.1 Hypsolebias martinsi | reverse complement strand
TTTTTGTATTGGGTAGATCATTTTGACTTGGTTGTTTTATAAGTAGCTCGCATGCTGAAAAAGTGTGAGCACCCCTGATTTAGCGAGATTGTGAAAATAATTTCCTACGCAAGTGAAATTTTTCAACAAAATGTCAGCAGAAGTAAAAAAAATCTGCTCGCATTTTTAACATTTTGTGGATCATTTACCTTCGTGTTTGTGATTCTTAGTGGGGCTGGAGCAGGAGAAGATGGTGCAGCAGAGGAGAAGGTAGCTGCAGCACAAACGCTGCCTTCTCCCTACAGCAAGATCACAGCTCCCAAAAAACCACACCGCTGCAGCAGTGGCCACGCAAGCGACAACAGGTACAAGCTCGAGTGTAGAGAAATGAAGCTTCGTTCTTCCTAAAGTTGTTTAGTCTCTTTAAATTTATGTATTTTGATTTAATCTTTAACTGTGATTTTATTGTGACCCAAACAGCAGCGTACTGAGCGGCGAGCTGCCCCCAGCCATGGGGAAAACAGCCTTGTTTTACCACAGTGGAGGCAGCAGCGGCTACGAGAGCATGCTCAGAGACAGCAGCGAGAACACTGGAAGCACCTCCTCTGCCCAAGACTCCCTCAGCGAGCACAGCTCAGCCACCACCTCCTCCCGACGGAGCTCCAAGAGCAGCAAGAAGAGCAAGAGCAACACAGGTCGAATATGTTTGATCATACTTTGACATCATAACTGAAAATATCTTGACGAGGGTGTCAACTTTCTTTTATATAACAAAGTACATTTGTACATTTTTTTAATTCGGTACACCTATAGCGTTCTTAAATTTAGATTTTTCTGAATCAACAAAATAAAATTCATGATTACCCTGCGGCAGCAAGAGCTTAAACTCAACAAACTCACAACAGAGCTAATTATGTAGTTTTCATTCATTCATTCAACCTTTATTTATACAGGTTAATCCCATTGAGCCTCGGGGACTCATTTACAAGCGAGACCTGTTAGTTATTTATTTATTAGTTATGTATTTATGTATGCTTAAGTAATATTTAATTAGAAGGATGCTTCATAATGTTGAAGTGGTGTTACATGGAATTATTTTTGAGTAGTTGATATTTTACCTGCAGTAGACGGCAATAAAAAAAAACAATTTCAGTTTGAAAAAACAGAAGAAATAATTTTCATTGACGAGTTAACATTTACTCTGAAGAGGGCCCATTCAAGGGCAAATTTTTACCATCTAAAACAACCAACACCTGAACAAAATTTGGCTATTTAAGAAAATGTGGATTTTTGATAGTTAACACAGACTTGATACATTTAACATGTTCCATTTTGCAACGTTTTGCAGACTGCGTTTCAACATGAACGGCCTTCGTTATAGAAAATCACAAATATTTACAGAAATAACCATCTAAGTTAAAATGTACAGTAAATCATTCACTTTACCCTCTAACAAAGGTTGTTAAAGTTGTTGTTGAAAGACATTTGCTCTTAAATGGACCCATATTCTAAGTTTCAACTAGCTTGGCTCATTCACGAGAATTTACTGGTATCCCTGAATCTCTAAACACCCATACTTACTGCTGATGGGAGATGATCTACTCACAAGTACTGCATACAACCTCATTCCAAAAAAAGAAAAAAAAAAAAACACAACTGCACATTTAAGAAGAAAATTGATTGCTTTAAGTCAATTTATTTCCAATCCAATATAAATTATTTTTCAGTCAGTTTTAGCAAACAAGCTCACCTGGAAAAGGAAAAGCATGAAAGATGAGTGTCAGTGAGGAAGATCTGCTGGCATAAAGCTTGATGAGAAAAACGTGGGCAGGCACTAAGTGAAGAAAGCTGCGGCTGCAAGATGTGACAGAAAGGTGACCTTAACCATTCATCTGTGAAATGGTAAAAGTGAATGTGCCATTGTGGACTGTAATGAATATATATTCAACAGAATTCAACACAAAGAACTAATGCACCTGCCAAATTACTTTAATCTAGTTAAGCTTGGATATAACTAGATTGGAAAGAGGCAGCTCTGCCTGCTGTGACTTATTATTGATGTCAATAGCAATTAGCTCATCAGTGTAAATATATAAGTTCTGAATTTTCTTCCATTTAGCATAAAATCTGCATTTACTCTCAATTTGCATCACCCACAACAGATATGAATCAAAGAGATGGCATGCTTTTAAACTGCCGCAGTACGAAACAAAGGGTGGTGATGGAATTGGCTCTGATTTAAGAAATGTGAAGATCCTGAAATAGTTAAAAAGCAATGTCCTACCATGTTGGTAATTACATCTCCAGCTGAGTCCCTCTTTGTGCCTCATTTCCTTTTGATGCGATACACTGGATTGGATTCTGTGATTTTCTGTTTTCATCCCTGTCTCAGACTCCATCTCCTCCCTGCAGATCCTCGGTCTGTCTCTGTCCAGTCATAAGCTGTGTCCTGAGGAAATTCAAACGTCTCTGCTCGACCTTTTTTGTGCTGCGCCGAGCCCAAAAGACGGCCGCAGCCTTATTAAAATCACCGTTTTCCACCATTCTCACACACTTTATCTGTCCGTTCTTTTGATAAGTCTCATTCTTGTCGACATGGCTGGTAATTTCCATGAAGAGTGAGCATGGGAACTCACCTTATCAGTGTGTGTTCATCTAGTGTTTAACCTACAGCGCAGATTACAAGCTGACCTGCTGCCAGCTTCATTACTGTTTTTAAAATCTCATTTTAATGTCCGTCACATGCAGAATCTAATTCTCTCACTGGACAGTACAACTGTTTTCTTATTTTCAATGTGACATGTATTGTTGATTTATTTATCTCTTTGTTGAATCTTTTTGTCTTCAGACTATATATTCCAATTTTAGATTCCTGAATTGTTTTGTATTTTCCTATAAAAAGGCTCTTATTTCAACAAATAACTTAAACACAGTCATTATCCCTGTCAGGAGTTTAGAGTGATATATCGAACTGATGCTATTGTGTGATTTTTATTTAAATTTTATCGCGTTGGTTGTCAGTTTTGACTGGATGTACAAAAAGACAGAACATACATTCAGCACCAGGCCATGAATGTTGTAGGGTTGTATGTGTGGTGCACATGGTTTGATATTTGGGTTACACACACATACACATATAATTTGTTGCATCAAAAATATTTTTGTGTAACTGAAAAAAAAACTTGCGTGAAACTTATTTTTAGGCCTCCAGCGTCGGCGTCTCATCCCAGCTCTGACCTTGGACTCCTCCTCCTCCTCTTCGTCACCTTCTCAGCGCTCTTCTAAACAAGCCATCACGTCTTCCTCCTCATCCTCCTCCAGTCCAGGTGCATGCTGGGTAGATGGTCCACTGGGGCCCCCTGCGTCCTCGAACCACCGCGGCGCAGCCACCGCAACAGAAACGTTTGAGATCAAGGTGTATGAGATAGACGATGTGGAGCGACTACAGAAGAGGAGGGATAAAGGAGGAAGCAAGGTAAGAGGAAGAGGAAGAGGAGGGGTGTAAAATGGGCCATCCATGCAAGTGTTGAGAGTTTAAAAGGGTTAGAGAAAAGAGCAGTGCACTGCATGCCAATGAAATTGATCAGATAAATAATAGTTGATGGACACAGGGGAAAAACCAGACGTTCTGTGAACAGAAAACCAGAGGAGGAAGCTGGAGAGAAATGACACTGGAACACAGAATGTGTGATAATATCTTTGAGAACAGAAACTTGTACAAGAATGATTTTCACAGATGAGATACTTATTATTAGCAACATCTTCTGCAGGAATAATAAATCCTCTTCATTCTTACTTTTTACCTTTCATTTAAAGATCATTAGGAACACTCACAGCTTTGTAATACAAAGTACATTTGTAAAATAATTTGCAAATTGGATGCATGGATTTATTTTATTTTTTGCTTCCATTGTTAAACATCTGTGTATTAAAGTAGAAAGCTCTGTGAGCATTGGAATGAAGGAAAGAGAACAAAGCAGGGAGTATAGATTTTTCCTGCAGTTGCTTCAAGAAAGCCACTTAACCTCCAGCTGCTCCAGTGAAGCTGCCCTGCGTCCCAAACAAAACCAGACTGTGGTCCCACTGAATCGATGAGGGGCGAATGCTGCTGAAAGAGAATCACATGCGCTTCACAACTTGTTCCTCTGGAAGTTTAAAGGTAAACAAAATCCTTTCTGCGTGTCCGCTCTCTGTGTGTCCATCAGGAGGTGGTGTACGTCAGTGCCAAGCTTCGTCTGCTGGAGCACCGCCAGCAGCGAATCAGCGAAGTCCGAGCCAAGTACCAGTGTCTGAAGACAGAACTGGAGCAAACCAAACAGCACTTGATGCTGGAGCCGCACAAATGGACCACTGAGTGTAAGCGAAGCACATCAGGGAATGTGTGCAAGTGTGAGCGAAGATTAAAAAAAACAAAAACTGCTTAGAGCAGTGGTTCCCAACCCTGGTCCCTGAGGAACACCGCCCTGCTTGTTTGCAGTGGTTTGTTTGCTCCAACACACTTGATTTGAATGAAATTAACAGGCTTCTGCTGAAATTAAGGAAGCAATTAAACCACAGAATCAGGTGTGCTGGGAGCAGAGAAACAATTAAAACATGCAGGATGGTGTTCCTCAAGGACCAGGGTTGGGAACCACTGGCCTTCAGAACAAGTTTTAGGCAATCCTTTATTGAAAATGATGTACTTTTGTGTAACTTTTAGGACTTTTATTCATATTTTTCTTGATGCTACTATAAACTGCATGCAGCATTTTTTTTAAATCAAACCCTGAGTCTGTCTTTGTCCATCCACATCCAGTTGAGCTGCAGCAGCACTACGACATGGACTCAGTGGAGTATCTGGAAGCTCTCGAGACAGTGACAGACAAACTGGAGACCAGAGTCAACTTCTGCAAAGCCCATCTTATGATGATTACCTGCTTTGATGTTTCCTCGAGACGTCGGTAGACGGGTTAAGTGATGGCGAGGTGGAAAAGGACAGGATGGACACACAGCTGGAGCCAATTAGATGCTAATATTTAGATCAATTGCAACAATTACCGTAATCAAACATACTGAGAAAACATTTCTTTACAACAACTGCCCAGAACGATGGGCAATTGGAAATTTGGAGGATAAAAGGGACCTATGGAGGAAGTAACCCCTCAATCACAATCCTACAGATGTGAAACAGAAGGACGGCTGCAGGTATATGGAAACAACAAACAAGCACCACAACAGATAAACTCTTAGTTCAACCGGAGACATAGACAGTAAAAAAATCTTATGAGCCACCCAGGTTAAATGAAAATGGTTGCTCAAAAAGAAAGAAAGATGGTTGTACGTCAGGAATTGTGAAAAAAAAGTGATCAGTGAACAAAATTAAAAACAATTAAATATGCCTAAAAGACTCTAAAGAATAAACAGATGAAAGAAGAGGAAACCTGAACAAAAAGAGGTCTTTTTAAAACAAAAGGGGGAACAAATTTCACTTTTAAAAGCGCCCTTTTCAGAGTTTTGACCATAAACGCTGCACGCTCGCCACAGAATGACGCAGAGTTATTGTACTAACTCACCAAGAGGAAAACAGGTTATGATGTAGATAAGTGCCTTGTGAACATTTAGAACAAAACCAAGACCAATCCTCTTTCTCTCTGTTTTTATGTACAGACGATATGTACGGTGCTAGCGTAGTAACACACAGAGTCGGCGTCCTTGGAAGAGTTTCCATTTATCGTCCTTTCCAAACGCGATGTTTTCTTGTGGTTTAGTGTTTCGCAAAATAAGAGATTTCAGTACCCTACCGTTCAGTGTATGATCTTTCATGAGAGCTGCAAAACTACTGCAAAAAAGCAACAAATTTATATATAATCTGTGTTAAATCATGAAGTTTAAAGCTAATTTGTCACGGTGTCTAGAGCTTTCTCCCAGAGCACACTGAATTTCCACCGTTTGGGCCGTCCCTGCAGCTTATTTCCCCCTGCTACAGACGCCATGACGTTTTCATGTTCACAAAGCAAAGAAATGTAACAAAGGGTCACAGAGGAGTGGACGTGAACACATCCTGCTCCGATCTGTGTAGTTCATCCATCGACAGACTGTCCTTTAATTGTATCTGTGTTGTTCCTGTTCTAAAAGAAACTGAATGATTTGTCAAAATGTGTGTTTTCTAATGATTTTCTGTTTTGTATTTGAGTGCAATGGGACCATAAAGAGACTATGCAGGATAAATAAAATGCAAAGAGACATTTCAAATTAATTTTGGAGCAGGAAACTAATTCAAAGTATGCACAGTACCGTGCAAATTAATTTAAACCTTGCATTGAGAGAGAGCTAATTATTGAGATCAGGATGAATTTTAAAGTAACAATATATTAATAACAGCAGATACATAAGTTAAAACAAGCATAGCTCTGCCTGGTTCCATTCATTTTGAATGGATAGCGACGCTTAAATTTGTTAATATTTCTATCTATGGTGCTTGAAATGTTTATGATCTAAATGTCTGTACAAATATAAATATATGAAAGAGCCCGTTTTCCTCTTAAATACAAAAGAGTACCCTTCATACGCTTCTTCTACATCCTCATCATCATCACTCTGTTAGCAGAACCAACTTTTCCTCTGTTTGTCTTTGCCCTGCATGCAGGAAGCGCTCTGTGAGCTCTTGTTGATCCTCTCTGAATTCTTGAAAAGGAACAAACTTTGACTTCAGGGTAGAAATTATACAAGAGTTGGTTTGTCTAAAGCGCTGTAAATTAGTTTACTGGACCAATGGAAAAATAAAATTGACTGTACTTTCTGTGACAGTAGAAAACAAGAAAGGAAATCATTTTATGTGCTGCAATTATGCAGAAAAAAGCCAGTTTAAACAATGTGTTTTGGACAAACTGGATCCCATAAAGTGTTTTTTATTTATTTATTATTTTTTTAAAGCTCAATGGCAGCCGGCTCTAAACTTCACAAACTAACATACAAGTCATGAATGAAAGTTTATTTATTGCAGCAATTTAGGGTTTTATTTGTCTTCATCTTAAATGACTTAAAACATCACTATGCATTTAAGAACAATAACTGTACATACTTTGCTGTACCCATGTCATATTTAAATATATAATGCCATGCACACATTTGTGCTAATTTTTATTTCATATTTGTGTATTTCTTTGTTGATTTAATTTGCTCCTCTTGTTCATTTTAGGGTCTCCTCAAACATCCACCCTCTGGTTGGTTACAGTCAGGTCCATCTGAGTGTAAACTTTTATTTATTTATTTATTTATTTTTTTGCGCTGCTGTTGATCAAGGGACAGAAACTGAATAAAAATCTGATAAACTGGTAAACATTCAGCTTTAACTCAGCAAATAACAACAACAAAAAAAAAACCTCCTTTGGCATCAGTACAGTAATTATTTTTACTAGGGATGCACGATATTATCGGCACAGTATCGGTTTTGGACGACATTGATGTTAAAGTTAAATATCGGACATCGGCCATTCCATCAAAATGACTCACCAAAATAAAATATGCTTTTTTCCTAAGACAACCCAGTGACAACGATGTCTGCAGCGGCAGCACAACATGATGACGTCGCATGAACCTACCTGTTCTCACTGCGGAGAGGAAATTTCAAAATGGCGGCGATGTGGAATTTTTTTTGTTGTTGTTGGTAGTGAGAATGTCGGATTTTGAAGATTTATGGACTATGTTGAGCCTCGCTACATTGTCCAGAGTCAGAGATACTTTTCCGACATCGATAGCACTTGGGTGAGTTTGACCATAAATATTTGGACGTTGTGTTAGCCCCGTTAGCATGATTAGTCATACGGCACAATGGATAGACAAAAACTTTTAACTTAAACAGGCTGTCCTTCATGCACAAGAGTGCAGTGGATCCACACTGCAGCTAGGAACCTGGAACAAGCCTCCTCAAGTGAGACAGCATCGCAGGTGACTAATGCTAATGAATAACGTTTAACACTTTTCATTTAATATATGTTAAAGTGCTATGCATATCATATGGCTGTTACTGAATATGTCACCAGCTCTTACAGCTGTTACACAATTTTTGTAGTAAATTAGCCTAAATAAGAGGCTATGTTCTGACAAAGGAAAGTATATAAAATATCGGTATCAGCTATCGGCCAAATAAGTTTTAACATATCGGCCAAAAATCCAGTATCGTGCATCCCTACTTTTTACACAATGTTTGCATTTTTAATGGTTAAAAAAATACCATCGCTTTACTGATGAGCAAGATGTGCACCTGTTTCCCAAAGACTACAAAAATTACGAAGCACAGGTGAAGAAATTTTCCCTCACAAGCTCCAACAAAGTCAAGAATTCTCGAGTTTGCGAACGCATATTGGTCAAAATCTACAATCAAGCAACGTCTCCACGAATGTAAACACGGAGGCTTTACATCCATTTGCAAACCCACAAAGCCCTTTTCATGCTGAGAAATAGAATGTAGCACAAAAACATGTGTACAGTACAAATTAAAAAATAAAAGCGTTTCTGATGAAGCGTCGAGTTAAAGCTGGACGTCTACTCGATGGTCCCAAAGTTTAAATATAAATAAATGAGCCTGACTGTATATGGAAAGCATGAAAACAGGGATCGGTTGTAAGAAACAGACCAGAAACCTTTAATAAAATGTTTGTATCCTTATGAACAGCCTTTTGTAATTAGCAGGTGATGATTTGGAAACGCAGACTCCAGGATGAGCCAAAAGCTTGTACATGTTTAGTGTTAAGATGCTATGTGGGATGTTTCATCCCCGATAAATCACTGCCAAATCTAACGAGGTAGCACTTTATAATTCCAGCAATAACTTAAAGCCATCTGACGTTCTGGTGTCTTGATTTAAAGCTAACATAGGAGTCCACGTGAACTAAATGGTGCGTTTTAAGCCAAATTAGTCACCAAGTTCCAGCTCTAATGTCAAGTTATAGAAGAAAAAAAACACTTTAAAGCTTTAAAAACCAATTTATATACAGTATGTGCTGTTCCATGTGTTGGAAAAACTCAATAATTATAACGTGCTAACTATCTGACACATAGCATATTTTAAGTTTTAAGGAATGCTCAGTGCAGTCAAAATCAGACCACATTTACCCAAAACAGATGCCATAATTAATAGACGTTGTCAAATATTTGTTGTACAGCTTGTAATTTTTTTTTTTAATTAAACACTAAGTACTTTATATTTGCTCAGAAAAAGTTATAAATTGTGGCAAATACCCATGAACAAAACAACAATGCAGTGCAAATAAAAGAATACGCCATGCAATAATTTTGGTTGTTTTTGAATTTTCTTCATTTGTTTTAACGTAAAGTCCTCTGCAGAGCTTCTGCTTTGTGGAATGTGGTCTGACATATTGTGTTGATGGAAAACGATGGAGGGATGTAAATAAAGGAATGTACTGAAAGAGGTTAAAATGTGATTCTTCTCCACTTCGGCAGACGTTGTTGTGCAATCGGTACCAGTTCTGATAAAATAATCACATTCAGTACTTGGACTCAAACAGAGCAGGAATGATTTTTAAATGGTGGTTAAAGGGACACAAAACGCTCATGGATAAGACTCGGTCTGACAGCGTTGTTTATAACATAACACAGGAGGAGCAAAGACAGAATAAGAACACAGGAAATTGTATGAAAAAAGCAAAGTAAGTGAGAAAAATAGAAGCAGACTATTGGATTTGACATGAGTGGAGGAGAAAAATGAAGTTTGGAAATTTATCCTCCAAGCCGTTTTAACATGTAGTCATCCTCCATGATTCCTGTCAGCTGAATTACTAAGCCCAACCTCAGGCAAGTGCTATAATCACAAAATGAAGCTTAGGCTCCTGGGAAAGTTTCACTATTATTCATTTATAAAGCACTGAATAATTAACAAGATGGCAGTACAAAGAATACTGAATGAAATATAATAAGCTACTGTCCATTTGATGGTGTTCAGCAAGAAACATCACCAAAATCAGACTTCATCCTCAAGAGATTTTAAATGTTTTTATTTTCATGTCTAATTTTCAAGATATGTCCATGTTGGAGAGGTCACTGGTGTGATTTTAAAAGAGCTCCACTCACAAAGAAGACTGTTTTATTTTATTAAAAAGGACAAAAATGCTCCGTGGTGTGTAATTAAGTTCAGTTAGCCACAAGAAAGACACATCGTCTTCATCTTCACCAAGTCTTCCTTAACTGGTTCCAAGAAAACCTGACGAGTTAAAACTATGAGCATGGAGATTATTTTCATATCATCTCCATTTCACTAAAGCCACAGGAGTAAGATAGCATAAAATTAGCTGCTTCGAGGGAATAAATAAATGTTCAAGAAGTTTATGCAGCGCTCACAGTAAAACCTGTCTATATTAAAGAAAACTAATTCTTACACGCAGCAGAAAGTACGAACCTAAACAAAATGTAAACAGTATAAAGCACTTGGATGTTGTGCTAAATCTTAACTTTTAGTGTATGATTTAGAAACATATCCATATCTTTTAATTTGTGATCACTGCTATAACTGAATGACAGATTTGGTTCCTGCTGAAGGTAGGGGAGGTAGAAAAAGATGGAGGAAAATATTTCTACAGGTGGATCTCCCTCAGCTTTTGAAAGAAACAAGAACATTTGCAAGTAAAGTGTTTCTAAACATATTAACATATGGGTCAGTGGACATTTATTTCAGAAACCATTAAAACTGAGAACAAAGTACGTTGTATATATTTCAAAACATAAACTTCACAAAACAAGCAAGAACTCACTGCACCATAGTTAAAAAAAAAAAAATAAATCCACAACTCATGTGTCTCACACACATTTGGGTTTTCCCTGGACCAGAAATGTCATCATGAGTTTGTAAAAATCTGATTTTTAGGATTAATGTGGTAAGTGTCCAAGAACGTGTGTGGGAAAACTCTCCTTATCACACACACACACAAACACACTCTGGCCTCACACACCATCAGAGAAATACACAAAAAAACAGGGATTAGCAGGGGAAGTGTGTGTGATGGATATGCACACAGGATGATGGATGTTTTGAAAACTTGGCTTTACTAAAACAGCACACACACACACACACACACACACACACACACACACACGCACTCACGCACGCACGCACGCACGCACGCACACACACACACACACACACACACACACAAAATACCCCCAACTCCTGTGAAGATATATCTGTGTTTATATGTTCATCAATGTGATTAATCAAAATTAGTTAAATGTGATCATAAGTGTTCTTTATTCAGAAACTCAACATGTTGCATTTCAGAATCTGGTTATTATAGACACAGATTAAATGTTCAATATGAATATTTTTATATTTATCACCACAGTAATAGTGTTACACACGTCAGTAGTTTTAAACACTCAAAATAATATGTACATATGTTGGTTTATTGCTTACCTTTAACCTAAACATGTTAGGAACAAACATTTTTAACAATCACTTTAAAAGTTATAAATGTTGTTTTTGGTGCCTGTTTGTTTTCCAAATATATCAGTGTGTGTGAATGACAGGCATTAACATAAAACACTTTGTAAAACGGTGCTTTATGAAGTTCAGTCCGTTTCCTTCTATCAGTTGACAGGCAGTTCTGCCACATCCAATATGGCGGCTGCTCCAATGTACCGCTGCAGTGGGTCAGCCCACTCAATGAGGTGTCCACTAAAACTGCCTCACCAGTTCTCTGTTGTGATCACCCTGGCATATGGAGAAAGTTCAAGTGAGCTTTGCTATGAAATAATGATGAATGATTGTTTGAAAAGTGTATAATAGATTAACTCAAAAACCACCGATCAGACTCCAAATCCACCCAAATTATCCCTACCCGCCCAAAGCAATTTTTACCTGCAAAATCAGAATGAAAACCACCCAACTGGTGGTAAACTGCCCAATCTGGCAACACTGGCCAAAATGTTTTTGGATACAAGAGATATTATGGTGCATAATAAATTAATCTTGGTGGTGTGTCCAACTTGAAAATTCAAAATGGCCACCTACAAATGGCAAAAAGTATACAGATATCTTCTAGGAGACACAGAAACCTGATATTATTGTCTAAACATGTTTTTTTTTTGTATTAAAAATCTATTATATTCATTTTTGTCTCTTATAAGATTAAATTGAGAACACTCATGTGGACAGAAAAGGACAAATAGCTCAGTGTCCCTTGCAGTGTCCTCTGTGTTTACATTCCTGCAACTGCCGTAGCGTCGCGGGCTGATGACATCATTACCTCCTCCACTGCCAGACTTCAGACTCAGCACCCTGATGCCTTCATTGCTATTTCTGGTGATTTTAATCATGTCACAATAAACTCAACCTTGCCCAAATCTAAACAGTTTGTTGATTGTAAAACGAGGGAAAATAAAACACTGGACCTGCTGTATGCTAATGTGAAGGAAGCAGACAGTGCCATTGCGTCCCCCCTCCCCCCCACGCAAATCAGACAACAATCTAGTTTACTTCAAGCCCCGGTACATCCCTGCAGTACAGGGGCAGCCAGTGACTGTGAGAACTACGGAGGTGGCCACATGAAGCAATGGAGACCCTGCAGAGCTGCTTTGAGGCAACTGACTGGGATGTTTTCTGTGATGCACATGCGCAGGACATACACACACTCACTGACTGCGTTACGGATTATATTAACTTCTGCACTGAAAATATAATCCCCACAAAAATCACTGTGCTGCTTTCCCAACAATAAACCATGGGTCACCAAGGCAGCCCTGAACAGGAAGAGGGCTGCCTTCAGGAGGACGGACAGGGAGGAGATGAGGAGAGTGCAGACTGAGGTGAGGGACAAGATCAGAGAGGGTAAGGAGCAGTACAGGCGGAGACTG
>JARVGQ010000759.1:16975827-16991741 GCA_031762355.1 Hypsolebias martinsi | reverse complement strand
CTGTCTTAACTGTAAAGCACTTTGGTCAGCTTCTGTTGTTTTTATGTGCTATATAAATAAATTGACATTGACATTGAAGTGGATGATAAAAGGCTCAACTCAGGTGTTCTTCACTGAACCCCACCTTTCTCTTTAAAATTTGTTTTAACCATTGAAAAACACGTTTTTGGATTGTTAAAAGCACAGACATAAATGATGTTTATGGTTAAAAGCAGCTAAGCTGAGAAGCTAAGCTACGAGCTAAGCTAACAGGCCGACCATGGGGGAAAAAACTCTGTCTTGTCAAAGCTCCAAAATTCACGGTTGAAATCCGTGCCTCCATGTAAAAAGTTGTTTTTCTCTGCAAAAAGAAGCTAACTATCCTGATGCATGCTCAAGCTGAGAACTTGTTTACTGATTTTTTTTTATTAAAAGTGTTGCATGGAAAAATGTTATGCCAAAGAGTTCAAACCACACCGAGCGCCCGCCATTTTGAGAACCGAAAAAAGGAAGGATAGACCTGTGGCAGAGACAGCCCAAATTTGACAATAATGACTAATTATCGTCAAATTTCAAACAATATTATCGTTTATTGCAATAATTTCTGAGACAATTAGCCATCCTGCAAAAATTGTTATCGTAACAGGCCTAGTTTGCACTTAGTACATCTTCAGCGCAAAATGTCTATTTTTAACTGGGACCTATTTTCCTTAAAGACAGTCTTTTACATGGTTGAATATGGTGACAGAACACGGCATTAGTATATAAATTACACTGCAAATTTTAAAATCCAGTCCCTCTCATGTCACCAAGCTCATCAAGACATCATCATTATACTGTATATACTGTACAGTATTTATTTTACCACTACTTCTTTTGATAATTATATTTGCTTTTTTACTATACACTCCTGGTTTCATTTGCACTGAGTAGGACATGCAGGTTAAAAAGACAGCCTCTGGATATAAAAGCCAACATGTGAATTAAAATTAAACATTTTTGTGTTTAACTAATAACCAGTGTTTAATATGAGCTGGAACCTGCCGGAACAGGAGCCGGGAATTCTCTTACTTTGACAGGGTGTGTTCCGGCAACTGTTTGCTTGGATCCAGCAACTCTCAGGCTCAATAATAATAAAATTATGAACAAATATGACTTCCTTGAATGAATAAAACTTATATTGGGTATGTAAACTGAAAATAATTACATAAACACTAATTTTAAACACAACAGATGACACAATACGATTCTTATTATCACATACAATCATCTGCCCCTTCAAATGAAGTATTTCTGCCTCTACCCTTAAAAAATCTCTGTCCCTTAAAGAGTGGTGGGAGTGAGTGCCTGGAGGCTTCACATGTGGAGTCAGACAGTGAATCCAGTGGAGAAGAGTTGGCTTGGAACCATCAAGTAAGGGAGTGGGGAGAATGCGAGTGTTTACAAATGTACGTAAACGTAGTTGTTTCACAACCTGTTAAAATACACCAAAATTAAGGAAACTGAATCTATTTTATTCAAAACTTTCTGGGGGAGGACCCCTTCCTCTCCTACAGCCCACCCACTATTTGCGTTCTGACATCGATTGGTTTAAAAATAAAGCTCTGGTAATAATGAATCAACAAATAGCTCATAAGTCACTTAAGAAACAGCTTCTGGGTCAAGTGAACAGATTCATATGAGACCCAAAACCTGAAGCAACACATGACAACACAACAGATAGAAAGACACTTTAGTTAGGATTGAGCACTTTAAGTTGATATTTATTGTTTGACTACAAGTAGAAAATACAATAAGCTAAAATATGTATAGTATATGTATCCTCTTTTTATTTTTCATGAGTTTGATGTCTTTCTTAATGTTTGCCCAAAGCTTGTTGAGCCATCTCACAACGGCACTCCTCCATCTTCATCTGCAGGTCGAGGCTCAGGGGGTGGTCTTCACCGTGAGTGATCTTCATGATTTTAAAGGCCTGAGGAAGGAGCAGAAATCCTGCTGAGCTTTCCTTACTGGAGCAATTATATTATTGTGAATATAGAAAATAAACCATCATAAAATGCAATGAAACTTTACTGATGAAAATATACGCCAATGACAGATTTTAATAATTTGCCACTTTGATGGGTCAGACCTGTTTGAATGTGTCCAAAGCGTCCTCTGTGTTTTCCAGGTGATGCTGCAGCTTTCCGACTCTCATCAGCTGAACTCCATGAACAGGATGTGGATCAGGGAAGTGCAGTCTTTGGAAACAACAAAGGCAGAGAGGCGCCATGATTCATTTACTCTTTCTAAACGCAAACGATCCAATTTCATCAGTCTCGCTGCTTCAATTCAACTGTTTTAACATTCACATTCTTGTATTATTTTCTTTCACAGTTTGATGACATATGTTTATGTTTTATTGTAAATGAGGCACAGCTCTGCCTCTGGATGCACAAATCCGACACCTAAATCCACAGAGTACAGACAGTTGTGAAGTCCCTTCCTCCTCTGCAGGATTTTATTATTTTACTCAGCTTTACGTCTGCTTTAAATCTTAATCCTGCCTCTATCATCAGTACAACCTTGACTTTCTGCTTCATTAGGACTTTTAATATGCTTAAAATCTCATAGGAAAGCAGGAATGTTTTCAATGTAATGGAAAAACAGAAAACCTCCATTTGCCATCTCAAAATCTTTCAGTTTAGCAGTTTGCCTAGAAACATGAACGCTCACGTGCACGTCAAGGTTAATGTTTGAACATGCAAACAAATAAGGTCAATATGAAACAACTACACTAGTTTACCCTGCCTTATTTTAACCTTCTCCAGCCATGAGATTAATAATATTACATACACAGTTAATATTAAAAACTGAAAATGGAAAGTTTCTTTGAGCAAAAGTTTTCAATTTTTATTTAAAAGGGACGTCTGTTTTGTAAAATCATGTCAAACTAAAGTGAATTGACTTGTAGAGGCCACACCCGGGGTCGTTAGCAGCTCCACAGCTTCTCTGATAATTCATGAGCAAAATTTTCCCTCAGCTCATTTGTTCACGCCGAACGAAACCACTAACTGACAAGCTCACCAATTACAGAAGTGGACCCCAGATCTGTGGTTAAAGCTGAATTATTAAAACGACAGCTCAGAGCAAACCAACAGAATTAGTGCTCCATGAATGACAAGACGTTGAAATACTGATTTAATTATCAAACCAGCAATTAAGGCAACCGAGGCAAAACAAACACGCACATCAAGACCACATTCCAATTAGATTTTTTTTTGTATGCAGAACCAAAAGGCAAATAAAATTTGTTAATTAGCTTGCTTTCTCCTGATTTTTCCTTTAATTTATTATCCTGTGAGAGTAAAGTGAAGAGAAATATGCTCTCACTGCTGCATCGCTCTCGGCTATGAGGAAGAAAGAGGGAAGGAGAAAATTAAAAGTTGTGGGAAAATGAAGCATTTTCAGGCAAATGCAGTGGAACTAATGAAGCACTTCACTTGAGCAGAAAAAAAAATCATACTCTTATTTTTTTTATGAGGCAGAAACATGGATTAGCCTATTAAGGAAATAAACTTAAAAACAGCATTTAGATAAACTTTACATTTTAGTCAATATATTTTCCATACTAATTCCCACAATGTTTACATTAGGAACATAAAATTAATTTAATTTAACAATACATGTGAGGCCTTCATGTCTACAAGCTTTTAGAACCTTAATAAAAGGAGAATGTCATCCAACACTAATGTTTCAGTATAAAATCAATCCACTACTGTAGATGAATTAATTACTGTATTTTCCAGTGTATAAGTCACACCTTTTGCATAAATTTACAAGTCCTGCAACATAAAACACTGAAGCCACTAATATAAGTTTTTTCCATATTCATAATAATTTTTTTGACTGACATCTGACGCTTTCATTCATTCTGACAGACACCAGAGGAAACATTATAATTTGAAGCCGTTAGAGGTGCAAGAGGGCCCGCTAGGCTTTTCACAACTACCACTACACACACAAACATTCACTTAGAGACAACTGAGAAAAACTTAACACAAGTAAAATACCCCAAACAGAAAATCCTATTCTGTAGATTACAAAATGCAAGTAATAAAATATGCAGCTCAAAATGGTAATCGAGCAGCAGAAAGAACGTTTGTAAATTGGCGGGGTCCGTGCAGTCTGCCCAGGGGATTCAACCCGGCGGACGGGACGACCCCACGGTGACCGAGGATCCCCCCGCGCGGAGAACCTTCACCCTGTGTCTGGCTGGTTCCTGCCGGGTGCATTTCCTCTGCGGCAGTGCGCCACCCATCCATCCACCCATCCATCCACCCATCCATCGCGGCTCCGGCTACGAGCTCTATAGCCTTCCTCCGCTGCCCGAGTGGGGAGGAAGGCTCCGCAGCTGTGCGCCACCCATCCATCAATCACGGATCATGTGCCTCGCTGCCCCTTTCCTCCCTGCTTTGGCGGCGGAAGAATATGAAGTGCCAGTAGAGAAAGGGGGCAGCGAGATGCGTGATCCGCGGCCCCAGGAAGGTGTGGGTGGGGGTGATGCGAGCCTTCGTCCCAGCTCCGGCGGCAGAGCGGGAACAGCTTTGGGGCAGCTTCATTTCGCCATGCCACCCAGGCGAAATGAAGCTGTTTTGACCATTAAAGTGCAATAATTAGGGAAAAGTTAAAGTGAGACACAACTTTGCTCCACAATGTTAGCCATTTAGTTAATATCTTCTGCTATTCATATTTATATTTTTATTTTACTTTATTTTATGTTTTGCTGTGTGCTTTGCTTGTTTGTTTCTGTTGTACAGCACTTTGGTTGCCCTTGTTGCTGTTTTAAGTACTCTGTAAATAAAGTGGTATGTATGGTATAATGTTAAGTAAACGACTAATTGTTTTTAGGTGTTAATCTTGTGAAATTTCTAAGAAATGCAACAGCGAGTTTTTCCCGTATGCAATCCCATAGCCGCCAATCGATTTTTGAAAATGAAGCAGTTTTGGCCATTAAAGTGCATTTATTAAGGAAAAGTTAAACTGAGACGCACCTTTTCTATAATGTTGAGCAAACAAATAATTATTTTAAAGTGTTAATCTTGTTAAATTCTTGTTAAAGTCCTCCCGTGCACACGCTCCCGCTGCCGTCATTTGGCAGCCAATTGATTTTTGGCATGACACAGGCCCACCTTTCCCGGGGGTCAGTGGTAATGCATAATAAATGCAACTTATATGGGCGAAATGACTTATTTATGCTTTTTTCCACTTTATGAGACATTTTTGGACTGATGCGACTTATACACCGGCGTGATGTTTACAGCAAAAAATATGGTAAGTTGAGTTTCCCATCATTCCTCTGCCAAAATATTTTTGCCCTCAGCAAATAATGGAGGAAGAGTGCCGTAATGCTCCACCAACAAATTCTCAGAAGCTGACACGGTGAGTGCACTTGGCTGGGCTACTGAGAGTTTAGTTGATGCAGAAATTTCATTTTCATAATTCAGTTGAATGTTAATGCTCATTTATTCTGGACAAACTCAACAAAATAAGAAAATGTGTAAGTAAGTTTTAGGAAACTCAAACGTTTAGTATTGTCTAAAAAATGTACCGTATGTTGAAATGTCTATACACTGGGATCCACAGAGGAGCCTGATGTGTGCGAACCATACTCATACATCAGCTCTTGCTCACAAATAGGTGCACATGGCTTCACATATTCATGAATGTGTGTAGGAACATATCTCTAACAGTAAAATATGTGCAGCGTGGAGGCGTTCAATAAGCCTGTCTCGCAGCGCCTGCAGCAGGTGTGTAATATTTGCAAGGAATAACCTCTCTGTGCGTGACAAACTGGGGAAACCGAGGAAGGACCTGCAGAAAGAGAGAAAGAAGAAAGGAATAGTGAATGAGAGGAAGGACAGGAGAAAGAGAAACATGGAGAACTCCTGCAGCTATCTTTCTTTTTGCCATCAGGAGCCCAGAGGAAAACAGGAGATGAACATGTAGGATCCTCCTCCCACTCCCACGTTTTCCTCCTCAATCTCGTCTCTCCGTCTACTTAATTACTTTTCTTACATCATTGTCTCCTATTGTTTACTTGCCATTTGTCTGAAATTATTTCCCTCTTTCATTTAAAGTTCGTAGCCTTACTTATTTTCTTCACTTTTCCCCACATCTAAATTTAATCAAGCCTTTGCTGTGATGCAGGTTTCTCACTCCAACTCCTCTAACCCTCTCCAACTCACGCCGCCGACCTTATTAAAAAGATTCACGCGAAAACTTTCAATATTCACAAGACCTTGAAAAAGAAAGTTAAAGTCTGTAGAACTTTTAGTTGTAAATCTACATCAAAAAGCCAAACTTCAGACACATCCCACCTCCACCCCTCAGCTTCTTTTAGTCTGGACAATATTTTCCACTTGACTCCAATCCCTTCATCCTTCTCTTCATTTCACCATCTTTCATTCTGAGTTTTTTTTTTTTTAATTATGAGCTGTGTTGTTGTTTCTCTCCTGTAGTTGTTGTTGCCAATGTGTGAGAGCATGACTGTGACACTGAGCTCTGCCCTTCACACAAAATCAGTCTCTCTCTCTATTCCTCCACCCCCCCCCCCCAATCAACGTTATCCATTTTGGACGTATTTTAAATTCTACAATTCTTCTGCTTTAAGAGTTCCCTGCTTTCACCTAGGGAAAACCATGTCACTTATAATATATTTTCTGTTCATGTGATAACTTTTTAAAATTATTTTATTATATATTTCTGCTTGAACACAATTTCAGCAGCTAAATGTTTGTCATTTGAATGAACGCCTCCTCTAATTCCTCAGTTCATACCTGTTCAGTGAGAAAGATGCAGACAAATGGAGTCAAAGCCACAGCTATAAAAAGAGACTTTGTAATTTCTGAGCCGTCAATTTAAACCAGTGACATTTCTTATGAAAAGTGTGCAGCTGCGTCTGTACTGATTCAGGCAGACGAACATAATGTTTGTGAACAAGTATTTACCTGGAGTTCAATTTGCAGTGTAATCCCGTGTCATGTTGTTTTTATATGTTTTATACGCAACACATTTTTAGTTGCACCAGACGTCACACTGGATCCCAAGGTTTACACACACCTAGTTTTGGTGACAAGTTTAAGAATATCAAGCAACATGTTTATGTTTTATTTTTTCATCATGGAGGAAATTTTATTTTAATGTATAGTGTAATTTCACTGTTTCTGCTGTGAGCTGATCGTCTGCATTGGGCCTAATGCAATCAATCACATGTGCATGTAGCCTTAAGCTATTACAATTGTTTGCTGTGTAGAATATGTAATGTACCGCACTTATGAATAAAAACATATTGTGACATTATACGACAACTTTAAAAAGATTGTGCTTCTTTTATGGAAACCTTTGTGAGTTTCACCGTTCATTACCTGTATAAATTCATTACCTGTATAAATTCATTACCTGTATAAATAAAGGTTGAATGAAAAAATATTACATTGTGCACTTGTGGTCCATCTGCTATCTGCTGATGAAGTGGTCCTGTTGGCGTCATTGTGCCGTGATCTTCAGTTCTCAGTGGAGTGGTTCGCAGCCAAGTGTGAAGCGGTTGGGATGAGAATCAGCACCTCCTAATCTGAGGCCATGCTCCTCAACCGGAACAGGGTGGATTACTCTCTTCAGGTTGAGGGTGAGGTTTCTCTTCAAATGGAGGAGTTCAAGTGTCTCGAGGTTTTGTTCACGAGTGAGGGAAGAATGGAGCGTGAGATTGGCCGATGGATTGGTGCAGCGTCCGCAGTATTGCGGACTCTGTACCGGTCCATTGTGTAGAACCGCTGCTCCTCCACATCGAGGAGCCAGTGTTTGGGCATTTGCTAAGGATGCTCCCTGGAAGCCTCCCTAGGGAGGTGCTTGAGGCATGTCCCACTGGGAGGAGACCCCGGGGAAGACCCAGGACACGTCAGAGAGACTATGTTTCTTGGCTGTCCTGGGAACGCCTTGGGGTCCCCCAGAAGAGCTGGAAGGGGTGGATGAGTTTGGCTGATTTCAAGTAAATAAATCTAATCTATAAGACTTGTGATGGCTTTGAAGGCACTAAAATTTAAGATAATTTTCTAAATCAAATTACTGTAATTTCTGGACTATTGAGCGCACCTGAATATAAGCCACACCCACTAAGTTGAAAAAGAAAATTAAAATTTTACATAAATAGGCCACACTTGTCTATAAGCCTCGGCTGTTCACGTGGTAACAAGAGATATTTACACAGAAATATTTTTTTAAACTTTTAATTAAATGCATAATTAAACACAGTAAATGTTTTTTGTTTTTCTGAACAGTCCCTGTAATACGGCTGATAAAAAATAAATAAATACAGTAGTCTACCAGGAAATCGTTGATCGCTACCCCAACCCCAAGAGAGATGTGTATTGTGCAGCTATGTGAGTGCCTAGGTGTGACAAAGATAAAATGTTTTGATGGCATTAAGCTCGTTAGCCCATCAAAAAATAAAAAAATAAAAGAAAAAAATTGTTGCGGCATTGTATAAGCTGCTGTGTTCAAAGCATGTGAAAAAAGTAGCAGCTTATAGTCTGGAAATTACAGTAGTTATAATCTGTCATCCTTCAGAGTAGCAATTTACTTGCATTCTGGATGAACTGCTGTCTTTATTTTCCTTTATAGTGCTGTTTGTATTTAATTCATACAGATATCAGGCATTATAGCCCACCCCTTAAAATCTGTAAAAAAAAAAATTAAATATGTGGGTTTTAGGTTTTTATGTAAAGGACGGCCGTAATCTATATGAGCCGCACACAGAATAAGAGGCTGACACCGCTTTACCTGTACGCTGGAAGTGTCTTCATGCCGTATCTCAGAGCCTCCTCCCAGAGTCCCAGGTGAACGGAGGCATCTAAAGCCATGTCTGTAATCCTGAGCTTGTACAGATTCTCATCAGGAACTGCACCATCAACAGCTGACAACAGATGGCTGCAGCTCTCTAACAGCGCTTGCCAATCTAGAAAAAGAATTAAGGACAAGTAACGCCTAAAAACGGGTAAACCGGGAGACTACCGAGGACAAGGTAAAGTATTTATGAGAACCACTTTGCATGAATTTATTATTATAATTTTATGTAAAGACACAATTAACTCATGTCTGTCTTTACTTATCTTTTCTGTTCTTTCATGATAAAAACGGCTTAAGGGCCGGATTTATGAACATGAAAGCACAACACCACATTTAATTAGAGTCTTAATTGCTTAGTAAATCATGTCTTGAGTCTCCACTGCCAGCCAATGCCTAAACCTATCTGTGAATAGAAAAATTAATACTGCTAGTATCTCATTTGCATGTTAAATTGTGACCTAAGATTGTTGCAAGTCAGCAAATTTGTCTTTGGGCACCCTAATTAATTTACTGCTGTAATGTTGACTCGTGCATGTACACCACATGTAATAAAGACACACCACATGCCAATCTACAATACTGTCTGCAAGCAGGATTTGAAAGTCCTGATAAATATGGATATGAACCATCATTCTACAACAGATGAGAATCCACCGGTCATATAAAGATAAAGGATTCTGGACTCTGTTTTCAGTCCTTCCAGTCTCGACAGAGCCTCCTTCAGTGGGATCCATTTAGTTTTTTCTCCTGACAGCATGAGTCCATCCTGAACAAGCACAAAAAAGAAGGACAACCTGAGCATCCCACTGAGAAAGAACACAGCGTCTACAACAAACATGTGATGCTGGTGAGGCTCAGGAACATGAATGAAATAAATGGATGAAAACAGTGAGTTAAATAAGTTTAATTTAATGACGATGAGAATACAACAAGCGACAAATATATTGCTTGAAAAGGAAAAAAGATGTTAGAGAGTTCAGACTGAAACAATTTAAAACTAATATGAAGACATTGCTCAGCCGTACTTGCTCGTGTAAGATTTTGTAGAGTTCAATTATGTGTTTATCAACTATAATGATTATTCTATGTGCAGCTTAGCACAAGCGAATGGCAAACAACACAAAAAGACAACAGTCATCTGTTGCCACGACAACTTGGGGTCACCACTGCAGCCTGCCGTCAACAGCTAAAGATGAACTGAAAGTGTGTGTTGCATGAAAAACAGAGGTTGGTTTAATAAAATGAGTGCTGTTGTCCCAGAAACAGCTAAGTTGTGGCTCTTCGCTTATATCAAGCACACATACGCACACGAAGGCTTAAATAAATACAGTATTGTTGGTAGCTTCTGAGTTGTGGAAGTGTCACACACACTGCAGCATGAAGAGATCAAAGCTCGAGGCAAAAGGTGAACACCGAAACAAAAAGCTGAGGAGCGTTTAAGAACAGAGGGCTGGAAACAGACAGCGTGATGCTGGAGCAGGAAGACGGGGCACGTTAGGATGGATGGAAAAGAAAAGTGCAGCTGAAGGACGAGATAATTTTTCCCATTTTTCAGTGGGTGGCCAGACAGACACCGAGGGAGGGAGTGAGGAGGTGGAGCGTGACAGAGTGACATAGAGGAAGAGGAGGACAGCAGGAGATAAGAAAAAGTGTCAGAGTGAAGGAGGAGAAAAGAGAAGAGGACAGGAGAGGGTACACTGAGACACGCTACGCACTGATAACACTGTCTGAGCAACAAAACACAAAATGTGTGTGTGTGTTTGCATGTGTGTGTGTGAAAGAGAAGGAACGAGGAAGATACACGTATGTTCAAACTTTCAAAACATTTCTACAAATTTAGGCAACAAATGTGAGTTCTTGTCTGAGTTCATTAGTTTTAGCGGTACCTATGCAAACCAACTTTATACAGTATTTAGGAATACAGTAGTCCCTCACTTATCACGGGGGATCCGCATCCTGAAGCCTCGCGATAAGTGAAAAACCGCCAAGAAGGAATAGTAGCACAAGTAGTAAGTAGTGGTTTATTTTATTATTTATATAGATAATATATAAGGCGTTTTAAACCCTTCCCACACTCTTGCAATATTCTAAACAATGTTTCTAAACTCTAAATGCTCCAAAAGAGCACAGAATGTCATGATTTCAGCTCCCTGCCTCCTCTGCTCTCAGCCACCTGCATGCGCTCTTGGCCACGCCCACTTCTCTGCTCTGCACATGAACAGCTGATCAGCTGCAGCAGGAAGTTTATCCTGCAGTGGCTGCACAAATGTGCAGCAGGTGCTAAATAATTTAAAATAATTAATTTTAAATAAAAATTCCATGCCGATCGTGCGGCTCATCCATCAATCAGCCAATTGTGTGTCATGTCCAATCTTATTTTGAAAAACCACGATAGAGTCTGCGATAAACGAACCGCAAAGTAGCGAGGGACTACTGTACAACTTTTTCACTGATAGATTACCATCCATAAAACCACAGACAAATGTGAAGGGTGATTGGTAAATGCACAATAAAATCAAGATTAAAAAAAAAAAATTGAAATAGTTCCTTAAGTTGTTTCCCCACAGCAAAGACATGTGTCTGATCACATGTCAAACAGTGTCTTTCACTGATGCTGGCTCTGGCTCTAATGAAGTATGATGCCAGCTGTGCTGATAAGAATCTGGTTGTGTTTCAATACGACACCCATTAGGGGTGTGTTGTGTGCACACAACTTTTTTTAGTGGGCTCCTCAGGTGAGTACCAGGAGATGGTGTTTGGTACTCACTCCATATGAAACTTTGTCTTAATAAGTGCCAATTTCCTCGCTGTCCTCCTCAGTGTCACTCCCACTATCCTCTGCTTCAGCTTCCTGCATGGCAGATGATGCAAATGCTGCAGATGTACCTCCTTGTCCTTGGCATTTTCTTTATCTTGCATTATTTTGTAAACCCCTCTATTTTGTGAAATGTAGTCATGACACCCTTCATGAGATTGTATTTGTTGTTGCATTGTTCTGTTTTGCGTTGTTAATAAAGTTCTAGAAAAAAACCCGGATGGGCTCTGCGGGAAAGGGCGTCACCTTCACGACAAACTGAGGTTGTCGATTGGCTGACACACCTGCTGGATTGATTGACAGGTTGTTTAGCAGCCCACACATCAGACCAGCCCACCGGGAAATATCTTGAGAACTTGATGGTCAAGTGCACAAAGGCATGTGGTAACACAGGTGATGCTATGCTTTCCTGATTTTTGTTGTGCATGCGTACCAGTTATGTGCACCCCTGCCCATTAAGAAAAATTTGCAGGTTATAGTCACTTGTCATCCATAGTATGTAATAAAAACAGTGTGTTTTATTTGTTTTGTAAATAAAAGAAATGCAGAGAGAAGTAATCCGTCTTATCTTTCTAATCTCTGTGTCTCTGACCTTTTCTGGAGACTCACATCGCTGACAGTGGCAGATGAAATGGTACTGGTCGTCCAGCTGCTTCTGTCGTTCTTCAGTCAGAGACAACGTCTCGATGTAACTTATAGTCAGCTGCACAGACAACATGTGAGGAAAGTTAATGTGGAAGTATCTTTATCCACAGAACGATTGGATCGTTGTCAGCGTGTGGTTCAGTGCAGATGGATAAAGAAGCTACATTTGAGTAAACAGAGTGCAGGGGAAATTATGCTGTAGCGTGTGGGTGTGTGTGAGTGTGTCTAAGTCCAGATGGCTTGGGTGCATCTCATTACATAAAGTCACAAAGCATCTCATTACAGAGTCACATGGGACGAGGGAAAATGAAGAAACTGCTGCCAAGTTAGGAGCTGTCAATAACCGTGTGTTCGTGTTTAAAAATTGTTGACGGTGTGAAAATGTAGCGTTGGTTCTTCCTCGTACCTCATCTCCAGGGTTGACATCCTGCACAGCTCTGAGCTGTATTTTTGTCCCCTCAAACACCATCACACAGTTTGGCCTACAGTCATGGTTTAATAGAGATAAACTGAGGGAGAGCAGACAGGAAGGAGACAGGGCACCAAAGGGGAAGAGGAGGAGAGGGAGGGTAAAAGATCGAATACAAGAAATACATACAAGGAGAAGAGAGAGAGAAATATGACTTTATCTGTTAATGCAGCTTACCTTTCAATCAAATTATCTGTTTTATTTATCTTCTTAATCAAATCATTTATTGAGAGCTCTAGGAATCTCCAATCCCTGCATGTGAGAAGCTGTAAGGGGGTCAGTAATTATCTGGATTTATCATAAATCTGATACCTGCACACAAACATTCTACTGTATTTTTTGGCCTATAAGTCACAGTTTTTTGCATAATTTGCAGGCCCTGTGACTTATACGCCGAAGCGGCGTATTTATGGATTTTCCCACATTTATAAACCAATTTTTGGCTGCGATATGACCGTTTTCATTCATCCTGACTGAAATTATGGAACACTACAATTTTCAGCCACTAGATGGCACTCGAGTAGCATGGCATGCTGTTGTATCATGTAATAGGTAAAAGTGGCTATTAATGACACAATCAGCTTGACATAACCTGCCACCTGTCAAATCAGCTTCATTTTGCTGCGCCGCCCCGGTGAAATGCAGCTAATTTGACCACTGAAGTGCATTTATTAAGTAATAGTTCAGCTGAGACTCACCTTTACTATAAAGTCATGCAAACAAATAATTGTTTTTAATGTAGTTATCTTGTTAAGTTTCAAAGAAATGCACAGCGAGTCGTCCTCTACGCGTTCCTGTTTCTGTGTACCGGCTTATGAAAATGCAGCTGATTTGATCGTCAAAGTGCATTTATTAAGGAAAATTTAGACTTACACACCTTTGCTATAATTTCGAAGAAACAAATAATTATTTTTAAGTGTTAATCTTGTTAAATTCTTGTTAAAGTCCTCCCGTGCATGCCCCCACGGCTACCATTTGGCTTTCAATTGATTTTTAACACACCGGCCCACATTTCCGGGTTGTTAGTAGTGACACGTAACAAACGCAATGCATCAGCGGTGACGCATATTAGATGCGATGTATATATATGGTGACACAACGTATTTATGGATTTTTCTACTTTGTTAGACATATTTGGACTGATGCGACTTATAGGGCGGTGCGACGTTCAGAGCAGAAAATACGGTATTTGAAACTCATGCACATACAGTACCTTTCTACTTTTATCTTTCTGTCATTCTTCTTCTTTCACTCAGATGTGCATAAATCTCTCTTTTTTAAAGTCTATGAATATTCCACTTCTGTCAAAACACAGGCTTTCATTTCATTGTCCAAATGTATTTTAGTAACAATTCATGTTACGCCTCTCCTACTTGTAGACCTATTTCTCAATTATCAACCAGGCTTCCAGCAGCATTTTTGAAACCTTGTTTCAAATATTGACTGAAACTAACATTTATTTGGGCTTTTTGACTTTTTCAGAAATTGTGCACTGAAAAAAATAAATGCTCATGGAAAACTTTTTATTATTGTCAAATAACTGTAAATTATTTTGTTGAGATTTCACATGTTTATTATGAACAGTGACATATATAACTGAGGATTTTTCTACAATCCCACTAACGCAGATGTTTGTTTCCCCCACTGATGTTCCTAAAAAATATATTCCAGAAAATAATAAGTTATTCAGGGATTTTTCAGTCCAGGTTTTAATGAATAATTTTGAGTAAGATAAGAATTACATGTTCTGCAAACATTGCATATAAGAAGCACAACCACAAACTTAGCTATAGCTAAAACAAAGTGAAACAGAATATTAAAATTTATGTGTTAAATGCAGACTCCATCAACAAAGAGAAAGAAAGCAGCTGAGTGGTTCCAAATAAGGTTTTACTTGTCTGTAAAGCCTCTTGTTGATGAGCACATCTCCTTCAGTGTAACGAGAATGTAACTGTTATTAAAGACCTCCCTCCGCTCATAAAATGACTTTTAATATCACTGCACACATGGCTGGGAAAAAACACTCAAAGAGGTCTGTGTGTTTTTACAGCCCCCCTCCATTACTGCAGCTATCGTTTATCATTTTCAGCAAAACAATGGGTGCATGAGATTAAGAGTGCGTGTTCAGCCTTTGTAAAACCATCAATAACGCCCCTGGCTTTGCTCTTCGGCGGAGAAGCTGCAGGTTGAATATCAACTAGTCATCAAGCCCTCCAAACGATGCTTTTATCTGATGGAGAGCAGCTCATTAGCATACTAATTAGATTAATTGACTAAACCACATCTCACATAAACGGTATTTGTGAAAATAAACGTTGTACGTGGCAGAATGGAAAATGACACAAGAGACGAGCTGAGACTGCTGTTCTAACATCCAGCTGAACTCTCACCTGTTGGGAACCTAACATGGCTGAACCAGACTCATCTGTGAGAAATGATTTATATATTTTATATAAATTATAAAGATAAATAATGATTTTTTTAGCTCATATGAAGTTGCTAAACGTACTGTTTTTACTTCTCTAAGTGGTAAATAATCCTGTGTTAATAGATGCTATTTATATCTGCACATAGTCTGCAGGCATTTAGATGGAGAGCGTGCACACAGCCCCTGCCTTGTCCTAGTTGGGCTCCCGTTACTCATTTCACCTCACCTATCCAGAACCCAGGCCCGTCAGGTACGGTTTGGTCCAACCCACATCACCATTTCTGCTCAAAGTGCGCCTCGTTTCTTCTTTTGACTCCCTCTCTGTTTGTTTTTGTTTATCAGATGTGAGACCTGTGCAGTTTTAGGTTTCAGTGGTTGCAGATTGGGAGGTTGGGGATTCAGACCTTTGCTTCTGATCAACCAGTCAATGAGAGCAGGGTTTAAAATTACACATTATTGTTCTGTCATCATGTGGAAGGAGGGTTTTATTTACCTGCGTCCAGTGCGACTATGTTGGATTTCTTGTTAGGCCCGAGCAGCGAAGCGCTGCAAGGGACTATTGTAATCGTAGTGTTTATTATTTTTTTTATTTTTTTTTTTTATTTATTTTTTTTTATTTTTTTTTTTTTTATTCTTCCGTCAAATGAAATGGCCTTTTGGGGGCTTTATCATATCCAAAAACTCACCAAATTTGG
>JARVGQ010000759.1:16945830-16958653 GCA_031762355.1 Hypsolebias martinsi | reverse complement strand
TAACTCTAAATTGTCCCTAGGTGTGAGTGAGAGCGTGAATGGTTGTTTGTCTCTATGTGGCCCTGTGATGGACTTGCAACCTGTCCAGGGTGTACCCCGCCCCTCGTACAGTGATTGTTGGACATGGGCACCGGCGAACCCCGTGACGCAAAATGGAAGAAGCGGGTAAAGATAATGAATGGATGGATGGATGGATGGATGAATGTTTTCTTTGACTTTTCTGTGGACCTGTGTCAGAGCTGAGCAGGCTGATAAGACACTGCACCATCTCTTCTCAGGACTATGGAACTATCTGGCAGTGTCCACAGACAAACTCAGCCTTTGTCAGCCTTCCTCATGCAAAATATGATGTCATCAGTATGTTGCTGTTTCTGTGCTGAGGTTTTCTTTGCAATATTCACATTGTGTCCAGTCTATAACACAGTGTGAGATATGATTTTTTTTAATACCTTCCCTTACCTCGTGTTTCTCATTTCCTATCTAAGGAAAATGGCAGCGCCTCCCACGAGGCCACGGCCTCAGACAATCCATCTTCCCATGTCTGTTTATTTATGTTTTACTCAGACGGGCTGTACTGAAATGTAATTTCGTTTCTGCTTCAGTGCAATGACAATAAAGCTGATTCTGATTCTTTTTACATTTTACTTACCAAAATATTTGGCTCATTAAGGAGATGAGTGCTATAAATTTTGTATTTTGTAAATTTGTAACTTTTAAATTACCACACGTATATTCTCATTTCCTGTGATGGACTTGCGACCCGTCCAGGGTGTACCCCATCCCTCGCACTTTGATTGCTGGACATGGGTACCAGCGAACCCCGTGACCCAAAATGGAAGAAGCGGGTAAAAGATAATGGATGGATGGGATGGATATTCTTATTTCACAAATATTTTCTCCATAGCAACATATTCAGATCTTTTTAAGTTCTTCAAAGACATATATTTAAAGTGCTTCAGCTCTATTTTTATCCTTCTGCTACTTTTAGCCTTCAGTTTATATTCTGCTGCTTTTAGCTTCTAGCTAGCCTTTTACTACTTCTAATTTTCACTATGTTTACCCCCTTTCAGATATTTTACTCCTTTTATCTAGAATTTTTTTTGCTTTTTAAAGTTGTAGCATTTCCGTTTTAGCTTGTTCAGCAACTTTCAGAACCATCATTCAGCACTCAGCATTTTTTAAATTTTATTAAAAAAATTTTTTTTTTAACAGAAAATGCATTTTTCCTATTATTCGTCGCCTAGTGTAAATTCAATAAACCACCATGTTCCATCAATAAAAGACGGATGGTCTTCGCCCATTTAAACTCAATCCACGTGTCACTGACAGGAGAAAGAGGCTCGATTGCTTTACAGAAAGAAAATCAAAAAGTTCAAATTAAAAGGACCATTTTTAATCAGCAGAACAGGAAGAGGCTGGAGCTGCTCTTCATTGAGCCGCAAACGGAATTCACGTGTTTAATTTGGCTCAGCATGACTCAAAATGCTACAGATGTAATGACACGCCGCAGCGACTTCAACGCAGAATCCCCTCATTAAAACTACAGATTCTGTCTTTGGTGAACAGGGTTTTGGTAAATAACACGAGCTGAAGAGGACTTGGTTGATTTCTGATGCTGCTCCAAACCAGCATGAACCAAACTAATTCAAACGTGAATTAAAGGTGTTTCTTTCATGTTACAGAGGCACATCCAATGATTATTTGCTGAAATTTTGATTAAAATTAATTCAAGGAGACAAACAACTACATATAGAGAAATTGCATTTAAAGTGAAAATGCAGCGTGAATGCTTATTGCAAAAGAACTTGCTGAGAAACAGCAGAAATTAGCTAAAAACATAATGAAATGTAGTTAAAACATGCTGAAATATAGCTAAAACATGCTGAAATGTAGCTGAAACATGCTGAAATGTAGCTGAAACGGAAGAAAAAGTCTAAATTAGCAGAATAAAGCATAAAGAACACATTTGGTGAAACAGGTTTAAAAAGGCAGAAATCAGCACAAAAATTAGGAAATTAAATTACAAAAAGCTGAAATTGGCAAAATAAAAAATGGCTGAAAGGAAAGAAAGAAATAAGCTTAAACTACTAGAAGGAAGCGGAAAGAGGTGAAATGAGCTTAAAAATGTGGAATTAGCTGAAAATGCTAAAATTAACATAGTTATGCTGAAAAGATATAAAATTAAACAAGCTGAAATTATCAGAAAGAAGTTAAGCTGAAAGCAGCATAACACAAAAACTTAAATTTATCTGAAAACAGCCAAAATTAGCTAAAAATGCTAAAAAGGAAGCTGAAAAAGTAGAACAAGCTTAAATTAGTAGAAGAAAGCAGCAAGAACATGTTTGCCAAATTAGGCGAAAAGAAGCAAAATTAGCACAAAAAAGTTTAAATTATCTGCAAAAAGCTGAATTTAGCAAAATAAAAACAGCTGTAAAGTAGCTAAAAAAGCAGAAAGACGCTTAAAGAACCAGAAGAAAGTGGCGAGAGCAGATTTTTGCTGAATTAGGCCAAAAAACATTGAAATAATTGCAAAAACTGTGGAATTAGCTGAAAAAGCTAAAATTAGCATACAACAGCTAAATAATAGCTGAAATACAGTAGCAGAAAAAGCTGGAATTTGCAGAAAGAAGTTAGAAGTACAAAAATGTTGTACTTAGCAGACAACATCTGAAAAGAGCATTTGTGCAAGGAAGCTGAAAGAAGCTGAACTAGAACAAAATGTGAAAGCAGCAGTAAAAGGTTGTAAACGGATCTAAAGATCTGAAGGATGTAAAATGAACTCAATTCATTTTCTATGAAAAAAATGTCAGAAAAGGCTAAACACTTCCAACAGCTTAAGTTGCACCAATACCAAAAGTCACAGAAGGATGGTCCTGAAAGAGCTGAATGTTTTGATATACGACTTGTTGACATGACACAAAAATCATGGAACGAGTAAGATGCTGAAAAATGTATGGAAGAAAAATGGATCACAACAGTGTGAATGCTCCAAGCAGTCCCACAATAATGGTTGTGTTGGATTTGAGCTCTTGGAGGAAGCCACCATCTGTTAGCAGCACAGCTGACAGGAACATGGTTGGTCCCATCAGGGAGGCTTTCAGGAGCAGAGTTGGGTAAATTCAGAGCGTTCACGAGGGGAAATCAAAGCAACGGTGACAACACATACAACCACTTAAACTGCAATTTTTAATCTTTTTTATATTATTGATACATTGTTCTTCAAAACTGCTATTTATGCTTACAGTCTTCAAAAAGTCAAAGCTTCGCGTCGAAAAACCCCATGAAGTAAAGCCTTCTTAAATCAACAGCTGGGATTTTTTTTTTCCTATTTATTCAGTCGTATTAAATGAGATCTGCAAGGTGCACTCTTGCTTTTATGTCTTTTTAACCCCACGGAGGACATTAACTGTTGAAAAAAAGAGAGGAAAAAAGGCTCAAAAGCAACAATGTTTGACTTCTTTGAAATGCATTCGAGTGTGCGACGACATTAAGATGAAGTGCTGCGCTGCCTGTGAGCTTTAAAAAGGACTCCTCCATTAAAACACGCACAAACACGGGCCTCAGAGGAGTCCTCAGCTATGAAAATTACATAGGTTTTTATTTATGAATTGTCTGCAAGCTCGTTGCGTGAGTTCTTGATCCTGGAGCGGGGGGAGGAAGAAGAGGGTGGGGGGTCTTAAGTTGGAACGTTGCCTCATAAACCCCAATTTAATAATAACAAGTGTTTAAACTAAGGAGTTTGGCTGATTTAGGAAAATATGACTTTGAATTTGACGAAAGCAACACATCTCAAGTAAGTTGGAGCAAAGCCAAGTTTACCACTAGCATCATATATTTTTTTAAACAAGTCAGCCTTTATGAAGATTTTGTTTTGCTGGAGGACATATTGTTAAACCTTTTAAATACTTTTTTTGTATTGATGGTACTTGTCCAGATGTGTAAACTGCCTGTGCCATAAGCATTAATGCACCCCCATACCAACAGAGAGGCAAGCTTTTGAACTGTGCACTCGTAACAGACCAAATGGCCGTTCTCCTGCTTTAATACAGAGAACGGGGTGTCTGTAGTTTCCAAAAAGATTGTACATTTTTTTGATTGATGTAATAACAGCACAGTTTCCCACTTTGCCTCAGTCCATTTGAAATCGGCTTTGGTTAATGGTGTTCACACATGGCTCTTTCTTGGCATGATAGAGTTTTGTGGGTGACACGGTGAACTGTGTTTACAGACACCGGTTTGCAGAAGTATTTCTGAGCTCATGCAGTGATGTCCAGAGCAGAACCAGTTCAGGCCTGAAGGTCACAAACGTCCAACAGCCTTGTCCTTTCAGCTCGGAGACTTCTGCGGTTTCTTGAAATCTTTTGATTACACTGTACAGTAGATGATGGGGTACTCGGAGTATTTCCATTTTTCCGTTGAGGAAATTGTTTTTTGTATTGTTTGCAGAACCTCTGCCCATCTTTACTTCCTTCTCCAAATGCTCTTTAGTCCTCCTACTGATGTTGCCAGTTAAGCTATTCACTGCAAAATGCTCCTCCAGCGGCTTCTTACTTTATTTTTTACTGCCATAAAATTCAAAAAAGCCTTATGATTTCTCCAAAAACAACACAATTTCCTAGTTAGGCATGTTCATCATGTTACTGTTAATAAAATATGGGTTTGTGAGACTTGTGGCTGCATTCTGATTTTATTTTTACTTTACAAAAAGTCCCAGAGTTGTAAATGATGGGGTGGGGGGGTGGGGGTGGGGTGGAGATATCAAGATTTGAATTCATTTTGTTCAACTTTACCCAAATTAAACATTAAAACTCAGTTTAGTATGTGGAGAATTATTGTTTTTGCTTTTTCCAGTGGTTTGAAGCGGGAGTTTTACAAAAGCTTTAAAGAAATGAAGAATTTATATTTTAATTGTCGAAGTGCATTATGGGAAAAGTCAGGGACGTTGACCTTGTTTAATTAGCCTACCTGTTAGGATCCATATCAGCACCAGCATGGCTCGAAGTCTCCTCTTTAACTCCATGGCGGAACATCCACCGGCTGCTGGCTGAACACTCTCCCCCAGGACCGCAGCTTCCGGCGGGCTTCAGGTGACCGTTATTACCTGTCCGGGGATGGAAGCAGCGGGTCGGCAGGTGAAGCTCCGGCGGCTCCCGTTTCCACTCCGCGTGCGGCCGCCGGAGGACATGGCGGCTCCGCTCCTTCACGGCTCAAACAAACGCTAAATTTAATTTAATTTTTTTTCTGTCTCCTCCACGCTGGTCCGAGCTCAGGTGTGCGCAGGTTTGTCTCCGCCGCCTGCCAGTGAATGTGTCGCTCCCTCTTCTGCTCCCGGAGTAAACCCTGAGACTGTTCGAGCCCCAGAGCTGCTCGATGTCGCCCCCTGCCGGTGAGAAAACCTCACACCACAGAAAAGTCTTCATTTTTAAAAAATTTTTCTTAAAACAAACTTTGCTCTATATATGGTACCTTTTATTAATAACATTGATTGGAAAAGGATTTGAACTTTACCAACTAGATACTTGATAAATAATAAAGTAAGAGAAGTAAAATTATTCACAGATTTTGCCCATCCAAAATCTATTTACAACTGTTTAACAAGGATATAAATATATTTTTTTCTTTCTGTGAAGAAAATCCAGAAGTTGTCTTTAATTTATTTTGGTCTTGCCCCTTCTCGACCCAATTTTGAACAGAACTTGTATTTTGATTTCTACTTTTATTGAACCAGATCTCTGAACATGTTTTGTTTGGCTGCACTGACTACCCAACAGCTAAAAACAACAACAAACTGTTCTATATTATTAATCTTATTATATACATCGCCAAATGGCATATTCACAAATGTCGTTACACTTTTCAAAAACCGCTTATTTCCATTTTTGAAAATGAGGTCAAACAATATATCAAAACTATTAAATATTCCACCAATACGAAGGCCATTAAAACTTGCACCTTATGTGCTCTCTTTAATATATTTATGTAATATGCTATTGTAAAGTATTGTCCAATGTGTGTACCCCCCGGTGGCTGTTATTTGATTACTGTATACTGCATTTTATTGTATTGTATTCTTTCAATAGCTTAAAAAAAACAGCTCAGTTTTTCCCACCCCCATTAAAAGAGTTAGTCTTGACAAGACTGAGGTTCTGGTTTTTGGACCTGAGCATCTTAGGAATTAATTTTTCAGTCTTTCTCCCGCATTAATCTGGCCTCCAGCTCTATTTGATCATGTCTTTTATCCCCTACATTAAAAACTTTACTAACTTTACTAAACTTTACCACCTGCATAATATCACTAAAATTAGAAACATCTAAAAATGATGCAGAAAAACTGTTTCATGCATTTGTCACGTCGGTCTGCCAGAGTCTTAACTGGAGTTAGTGGAAGAGATCATATCTCTCCAGTTTTAGCTTCTCTCCATTGGCTCCCTGTCAAATCCAGAATTGAGTTCAAAATCTTACTTCTGACCTACAAAGCCCTCAACAACCTAGATCTTATATTGCAGATCTTGTTGTTCCATATTTTCCTAACAGAGCACTTTGCTCTCAGGCTGCAGGCTTACTTTTGGTTCCTAGAGTTTCCAAAAGCAGAATGGGAGGAAGATCTTTTGGTTATCAGGCTCCTCTCTTGTGGAACCAACTTCCAGTTTGTGTCCATGAGGCTGACACATTGTCCAGTTTTAAGACTGGGTTTAAGACTTACCTTTTTGATAAATCCTTTAGTTAGGGTCGGCTTGGGTTTCCAAAGCTATCCTTTAGTTATGCTGCTTTAGGTTTAGGACAAACTGACCACATTTCCTTAAATGAAAAGTTACAAATGAATAGTTTATAATTATTTCTGTCTTGATATGTTTTTTTTTTTTTGTCTTTCCTTCTTGTGAGGGACCTGCTTATCTAAATTCTGGACCTGCCATTTTGTCTTTGCTTCTCCTTTCTGTCCTCAAACCCAGACAGTCAAAGCAGATGGCCGCTCGTCCTGAGCCTGGTTCTGCTGGAGGTTTCTTCCTGTTAAAAGGGAGTTTTTCCTTTCCACTGTCTCCATTGTGCTTGCTCAAGATGAGAGTTTTGCAATGGAGTTAAATTCAAAGCCGTCTGCTCCTAAGATAAATAATGCTAACATTATTTTTTTATATATGAATGTTCCTGTTCAGTGCCCAGAGATGACTTCTGTTGTGACTTGGCACTATATAATAAACTGAAATGAGATGATAGTAAATTTTCAAGACAGTAACATACTTATTCAAACAAAATGTAAAAATATTGTATTTAAAAAAATCTAGATGCAAATAACACACTATCTTAAGAATTTTTTTAAATAGTAAAATTCAAAATGCATGTGTTTCCCCACATTAAACTGACATTACAAACTCTTTAGCTATTTTAAATATTTTCAAACCTATGTAGATTTTTTTCCCTCTCCATGCACCCTGGAGAAATGTAAGGTTGTACTAGAAACTACCAGTATGACACATTAGAAATATTTTAAAAAGTGAGGGGGGAAAGTGTTGAACTGTTGAATTCTTCTGCAAAGACATTGAAAGTAAAATAAATAAATAAATAAATAAATAAATAAATAAATAAATAAAACTACTGGATGACTGAAATGTGTTTAAGAAGCAAAAACAAATGGTGCATGCTACCATCAAGGACAATTTGCTTCAACTTCCAGCCTTGAAAAGTGTAAAGAAATGCAAAAAATTAATTATTTTTGTACATTTTACACGTGTACATACAATATAGTGAACCATTACAGTATATACTATGCTGCGTTTCTTTAATACACACATACCATCAGCCTCAGGCTGTTTGTAATCAAACTTGAGATTGCTCCCTGCTCCCTAATGACATTATTTTGATTCTGATTCCTCATCATATCCTAAAGGAATAAGAAACAAGTCCACGTTTTTGTCAACGTGGCACATTTTTAGCTGATAAGCAACCAAGCTGCTGCACCAAATCATGCACACTCACCCTCACTGAAACACACACACACATAAAAACACAACCAGATCACATGAGTGGATGTATATACAGATACAGGTATAGTGAAAATGTCATTTAAGGCCAACACACAACCAATACACACACAAGACACACATACACACAAAGCAATAACGTGCAGCTGCTTGCACATTACAGCAAATCATTACAGCAAATGGAAAAAATGTGCATGTACCGGTGTATGCACTTTTCTTGTAACTTCAAGACCAATAAGTCCATTAAGTCTGTCATTAGATAAATGTCAACACCAAAGTCCTGTTTGGTGCAGAGTTCAACTAGTGACAATTCAGTTTTGATAACTGATTGAATTAGTTCTCTACAATGAATGTGAGTGAATGCAGTGTCCTCAAAAAACAGTTGTGCACGTGCTTTAAGTTCATCACCGTTTCCAGAGCGGTCACTCTAAATCCACCCTGATATCGGCTGAATTCAGCCCTTGGCTATTTTTGCTCATCGTCCATCAGGGAAGAATTTGTAAAATAACACATTCCCAACTGAGCTGTCCTGTCTGGTAAAAGCTAAATTTTTCATCTCATTAAGACGATTAAATGACTTTGTGTGCTCATGACTCAAACTAAGAGCATGTGCCACAGTATTATTGTAGATCTGAACTACTGATGTTTTTATTTATTCAATTCAATTCAAAAATACTTTAATAATCCCAAAGGGAAATTAAATTTTGTTGTAAATTGTTATGCTTGTTTCATTAAGAGATGTTATAGATGCTGATGGCTGTAGGCAGGAAGGATCTCTTATAAAGGTCCGTCCCACAGTGGAGCCAAAGAAACTAGCTGCAGATGCCATCCGATCCGTCCACCCACTCGGCTGGCCTCTCGGTTCCCTCGGGCTGCAGGGCCACCTGAATGCCAGGCAAAACTCCTCCCAGAGTAATGGCCACTCCTCCCAGCAGCCTGCCGAGCTGCTCGTCACTGCGGACAGCTGGCTGCAGGTGTCTGGGGACAATCTCGGTCTTTCTGCTATTACGAGCCACGTTTTCTGCTAGTTCCAGGATCTCAGTGGTCAGGCATTCAAGCACAGCCGGCAGGGAGACGGGAATACATCTACGGCGCCTCCTTTTCAACTCATTGGAGATTTGGGGCTGTTGCCGAGATACTGTATAAGCTTTTGAGGTGTTAAGCAGCTGCTCCCCGTTGTTTAAAAAAAAAAAAAAAATTGTCATGGTGACACATCATAACAAATGATGTCCAAAACTAAAAAAGATTTTGTACAAATCCTTCCAGCTGCACAGCATCTGATAGCAGAGGAAACAATCATCCAAAAAACGTGATTTATATTCAGAAATAGATGAATTACAGTTTCCAAAAGTAAAATCTCTAAATGAAAGTAATAGAGCTAATCCAACATGCAGCCAACCTGAGCGGCGCAATTCTAGAAAATTTTAGATTTATATAAAGGGAAATGGAATAAATATGCCTGGGCGGCACGATAGAGCAGATGGTAGAGCTGCCGCCTCTCAGCGAGAAAATCGCTGGATTGAACTCCGGCCTGGGAGCCAGTCTGGGTGGAGTTTGCATGTTTTCTCCATGCATGCATGGGTTTTCTCTGGGTACTCTGGTTTCATCCCACAGAGCCAAAATCATGCGTTAGGCTGATTGGTAACTCTAAATTGTCACTAGGTGTCAGTGAGAGAGTGAATGACTGTTTGTCTCATTTGTCTCATGTGTCCCTGTGATGGACTGGAGACCTGTCCAGGATGTAACCTGCCTCTCGCACAGTGACTGCTGCATATGGGCACCATTGACCCCCGCTACCTGAAAATGAAGAAGTAGGTAAAGATAATGGATGGATGGATAGAAATGTTCCAATATAAAGTGTCATATAGGCATAAAAATGCACTAAACTAAAATTTTTTTCTCATTACAGTAACAGTTCCTGGTATGGTAATTAGCACTGCAGAACAACGGCAACATATTCAGGAAGTTCTCAAACATGAAAGAAGACAGCGAGGAGTTCAAAACACAGAGGCAGTTGCTTCCACAAAACTTTCTTCCTCAAACTACTAATTCTCAGCTATAAATTTTTAAAACAGCAAAAGAAGCCAGAAAAAAAACAAGCTACGTTTAAAACAAATAAGCAAGAATTAAGAAAAACAAAAAAGTAAAAACCAATATTCACCTAGCAAGACAGTTTGAAGGGAAAGTTTTATAAAAGAAAAGGGGTGAGAAACAATAAAATGGGCAGATCATCATTTCAGAGCAGCCCTCTTTGCAGGAAATCATTTTTTATTGCTTGACTGCTCGACCGTTGTCTGAATCAAAGGATGTTTTGAGGGGGAACAATGATTCCTCTTTCCACTTTACGTGAAGCAAACAATCGGCTATAAATGGCTTTTCTCCTGAGCATTTCCTCCACCTTTAAACTTTATCAAAAGATGCTTGGTAAAAGCACAGAGTCATGCTCTACTAAAATAAATAAATAAATAAATAAATAAAGCTAAACCATCAATGTTGTCCTGATAAATGCTCAATAACCCAGGCAGATAAATCTAACAAAGTTAAGTCCGGTCGTCTGGACAGATTCTTCTTTTGTCCAAAAGAACTCTTTTGGATAAAAGACGAAAGATGTCAGTCAGGTGGAGACCCTGATGAGGATGATGAGCATGCAGATGAGCTTCCCTGACAAGGTTTCTGAAAGTTTGTGCAGAAATTCTGTGGTTACAAAAACCGATTGTTGCAGCAGCTGCCTGGGCGGCTGGGCTCAAGACGATCTTGGAGGTGAAGATGCTGGATGTGGAGGTCCTGGTCTGGTGTGGTTACACATGGTCTGCAATTGTGAGGCTGGTTGGATGGATGTACTGCCAAATTCTCTGAAACTCCTTTGGAGACGGCTTATGGTAGAGAAATTAACAATCAATTCATGGGCAACAGCTCTGGTGGACACTCCTGCAGTCAGCATATCAATAATGTGTTATGTGTTGTCATCATTGTATGTTCCCCATACAATAATGAAATTGGCTCTCTGCATTTAACCCATCCACCCCCAGGTGGAGCAGTGGGCAGCTATTGAAAGTGCACAGGGACCAACTGGGGATAGGGTGTCCTGCGCAAAGACACCACGAGCTGTGCAATGGCTGATCAAACCTGGGACTTTCGGGTCCAGAGTCAGCCGCCCTGCCTCTACCACATCTCGGTTCCCAACTGCAATTACCCTCAAAACTTGCAACATCTGTGGCATTGTGCTGTGTCACAAAACTGCACATTCTACAGTGGCCTTTTATTGTGGTCAGCCTAAGGCACACCTGTGCAATAACCATGCTGTATAACTAGCATCTTGATATGCCACACCTGTGCGGTAGATGGATTATCTCGGCAAAGGAGAAGTGCTCACTAACACAGATTTACACAAATTTGTGAATATTTGAGAGAACAGGGTCTATTATGTCCATAGAAAAACTCTTAGATCTTTGGAATTCAGCTCATGAAAAATGCGAGCAAAAACAAAAGTGTTGCATTTATATTTTTGTTCAGTGTAGATAGATGGATGAACGATAATGCAAACCAATAAAAATGTATTTTTATTCAAAGAATTTGTGGAAAAGTGCCTTGAAAGGTGCTGTAAGTAAAACTGCACACTTTGTCAAAAAACTACTGAAGTTTTAAAAGTCTTCATTCTTTATGTATTTAAATGTACTATTTGTTATTACAATTTTTATACAATATATAATTCATTGCTGTTATTAAAAGCAAAAATTAAACTCAAATTATTTGTCCTGTGGACCCGCTTGGCTGGACACTCCCTGTCCTTCAAAGAACCAGAAAATGAGAGGAAATGCTACTTCTGTACACTTAGTGTTGCTGACTCCCAGAAGAAAATGTCAGCTCTGAATTGGGATCAGGCCATCAGCTGTATGCTCTAAGGAGAAAGCTTCAAGGCATACAAATAGATACTTTGGACATGTTTTTAGACCAAAAACATTAGATGGTTGCCAAGTAACTGGTAATTCTGCTCTCATCAGTTTTCAGCTCTGGCATTACCATTCAGTCAGTCCCAGTGTCTCTCCACAGTCTTAAGATCTTATGCAAATTAATATATTCAACCTCAGGGTATCTTTAGAAATTGGAATGATATCAAGACACGGTACTTGCATAATGTCAGCAACTTGGTAGGAATCTAAAATCTCTGAAAAGAAAAAACCTCTAAAAGTAATCTCATAGCTTGTTAGCATTTGTTAATAAAATATATTAGTTGTTAAATCAAACTCTGCACAGTAAAATGCTAATCAAATGGACTATTTTTTTATTTCTAATATAAAGACTGATTAAAAAAATCTCAGCCTGTGTTCAAAACCTAATGAGTGACTTAAAAGTGCTGTAATTTGTTCTTTTCTTTATTTTGGACAGACAGTTATGCATCATTAGTGGTCCTCAACCTGATGATATATTTGCCTGTTATTAAAAACCTTTTGTGTCTCACACCCACACATACAATCCCTGAGGTTGTAAAAGTACAATTATCTCCCACTCCAGGGTGACCATCAGGTTACAGGCCGAATGCTTCATCAAATTATCTGTGTCAACCCGTCTGTGTGTGTCTGTGCGAGAAACACTTTCACATTATCTGCACACCAACAATAGCCTGCCCGTTCATTGGCTGTTTCTGTGTTTGGAATAGAGCAGATCATAATGGTAATAGTACTTTAATGACACAGATAGTGTTTAATCAATAGTCTGTCTTATAATGATATCATATCCTGTTCAGCTGAGAGACGCATCTTCATGCAGCTTTGCAGACCATCATCAACAAACTTTTAACAGTGCCAAAAAGCCCTAACACACACACACACACACACACACACACACAC